>JAUYWI010101182.1:0-11519 GCA_034780595.1 Parotoplana pacifica | reverse complement strand
ACACTGAGAATGCATATACCTACTTCCTTTGTAAATGATATGATAGTGAATAAATCATATGAATACATAATTTTTTAACTTATTTTGAAATGATAATAGTTATTTACACAATGAGTGCAAAATATGTCTCTTTATTGCATTCTTCGAGATTAACAAAACTATGCACGAGACCGTATGACGAGTGCCATAGAATGCAAATCGAGATGACTGCTATGAAGAGAAATATCTATGCACGAGTTGTAGAGAATTTTATATTTTACTAATCTGAGCATTATTGTCAATGCTTATTACAGAAGAAGAGAATTTTATTATTTTTAATATTTCACGGTGTGAATAAAGTAAAATATTATTTCACTGAGTGAAATAAAGTAGATTATCATAGAAATAATGAAAGCATAAACATCGCATTACGGCACTACAAAAAATATAAATATTTCTTAACTGGACAAAGCTTATGCACTTTAGAGTATATGCAAGATTGAAATTTGATGAAGCACTGATGTCAATTACAATCAATATAATTTCAGTAATAAAATATATTAAACTTAAATAATTCTCTGTTGTGCTACGATTGATTACGAAAATATTGTTTTAAATTTTGAGCAAATTGTTTATAAGTTTTTCATTTAACTTTAGTTTTTCTGTTTCTCGTAACATTTTATACTTTTGGTTTCTTGCGTTCTTTTGTTTTATCAGTGGTTTCTTGCTCAAAAAACATTGGATCGTTTAATAATTTTATATTAAATCGGTTTTGATAAAAATAGTGCGACACAAATATTAAATAAAGTCAATAACTGAAATCAAATATTAATAGTGTAATAATAGGTAATGTGTCAATCATAGAGTAATAAATTATTACTTTGTAGTGTCAATTTTAGTTCCAATTTGGTAAAAAGAAATAGGTTATAAATTTATATTTTTAATTGATGGTTTACAAAAACCAACGAATACATACCTATTGGTAGGTACACTATTAGATACACTGAAATTCTTTACAAAAAGCAATTAATATTAGGTTGGACTCAACCCTATACGATAAAAGTAAATTTGCAAACATCCATTTTGTGATAACCTTGACTTCATTAAGTGACGAAACACGACTACACAAATAAAATTCTAGGTGAACATTGATTTGATGAAAACACTTACAAAAAACTTAGAAATTAAAGTTAACCCGATTCCAAGAATTGAAAACGAAATTAAAGAATTTTGTCAAAACATTTCCAAATGTCATCAACTCCCAGTAGGTTTTAACGAAATGCTAAAACCACGACATTCTAAAGCCGGAAAATGTATAGACTTTTAAAAGACTATAAATCCAAAGACAACAATGAACTCTATCCACAGCGACCTGTTGTAAACGGGCCTGATACCCCTACAGAAAAGCTTTCCTTCGAACAAGTTCTTCATTCGTTATTGAATAAAGTCACACACATCTTAATAGTAAGAAAAAAATATTTCTATGCTTGAGTCATTACACCCCGTAATTAAGGATACCGCCGTCTTATGTTTATTTGATGTTGTAGCTCTTTATCCGTCAATACCAATTGAAGATGCTATCAAAGCAGTGGTTAACCTAGAAACTTTAATAATCACAGAATAGTAATTTATATTTATTTATGATAATAATAATATGTATATATAATATGTATATTTATAAACCGCCCGGAGTAGGAGCTTATATTGGAAATAGGTTTACAGAAATAAAATTCAAAATATACCTCTATGAGAGAGGAGATCAGCATACTATAAAATAGAATACTACTTTGAGTTGACTAAATAAAGTGGCTTTAAGAGCAGCTATAAATTTAGAAATAGGTATAAGTCTGAGCTTTGAAATGGTTAGGGAGGACATGATTGAATCAAATGGATTATCTACTCCTGAAATAGAAAAAGTTTTCAGAATAATTCTGCACAATAATATTATTCGTTTTGCAGATACTCTGTACAGACAGGGCAAAGGTAATTAATTTACTGGCTCTCCTCATTGCTATTAATATGCCTGCACTCATTAGAATCGAAGATTTTGAACTCTGTTAAGCTGAAACCCTTGATGTACCTATGTGAGATATGTATAGATGACAGTTTATCATTTGCCAATATTCTCGTGCTGAACTTATGCAGCTCTTAGACCAGTTTAATGCTGCTATACAAAACATTAAATTTTAAGAATGCAATTTCTATGGTTTTTAGGTAATGTTCTTAGCAAAACCATCTTTATATTTAATGCCGCTGAGTTCGAAAATCAATGTTAGAACCACACCAAATGTATTGTTAAATAAATATTTGAGTTTTTAGTTTGCTCAAACGTCGGCCTGATGACAACTACTATTTATCTTTATATCGAAAGGATGTCATCGCCTGATGAAAATTTGTAGTGTTTTTAAGATGTATCTCAAAAAGTATTGATACCTATACATATGTATTTTTTATATCAAATGATGCGTCTTGGTTGTGACTATGAAATAAGAGCAATTTACCTTAAATATAACAAACTATGGATTTTATTTTACAATAATTGTGCGTAGCCTGATGACAATTTGTGGTGTTTTCAAGATATTTCTCAAAAAGTATGTGGGTTATTTTATTGATATATTTTTGGTAAAAATGATGCGTCTTGGTTGTGACTATGAAATAAAAGCAATAAACCATAAATATGGATTATATTTTACAATAATTGTTGTCTGATAACAAATTTGTAGTATGTTTCATATTAATCATTAAAAGTTTTGTATAGTTTATATTCTGTGTCTACCTCTAGCATATGCAATTTAAATTTTTAAAATATATTAACTGTTGTACGTTTTTATTTAGCTTATAAAAAATGTTGGCCTGGTGACACTGTCGATATTGGACAATATTTATATATAATTTTAATGTTGTAAATTTTATTATACATTTGGATAGAGTAAAATCGAATCTTTCTAATGATGTGCAACACTTTGGTATTTTATTTTATTTTTACAAGGGAAATTGTTCCTTTGTATGGGTACCCTCATTATTGGACATCGTATTTTTGCCCAATCTGTCATCAGGTCGACGGCGATATTTCAAACAAAATCAAAAATAACACGGTTTACAATTTTGGTCAAGGAAGTTATAAGATGCACCTACAAGCTAAATAAAAGTTAGCAGATTGTTCTAAACATTTTTTTATGAATAAAAGATGATTTTTGTAAAAAAAAACTGTATTCTTATTTGGAATTTCCCTCTTAAAATGGGTTATTAAACTGATCTTCAAGTCAAAGCCAGGTGTACTTATGCTTAACTGAAAATCGTTTTTTAAGAACGATAATGCAAGCCCCACACGGATGACGCAAGTATTGTTAAGTCCTTCAACCTCACTGTTAATAAAGGCCAAGGAGTTGGCCATTGTATTTTGCACTCAGTGTCCAAATCTTCAAGATTCCCAGTTTCCAATATTATCAATCTGATTCGCAATGAATCAACCAGAATGAACATGAATATGCTGAAAACCAGGAACAACTTTGCTATTATTTTGTGAATAAACAATTTAATTTACCTATTGTCGACATTATACCGTCCATTCTTTCGAAAGCTTTGTGCCGTACATTGTTTATCTTCCAATCAAACAACAACAAAAGAAGCAATACACACCTTCCATCGATATCTACAGACAAACCTATTCTTCTAAAACGATCTTACAACCACGAAGATGCGATTTCTACTAGAAAAAGTGGTCTTTAAATTACTATCTTTAATATTGCATACATCAACAAAACACATTCCAGTAACATACTACATATTCTACGCAATAACGATCTTCCTATTCTCCCGAGATGAAGAATCATCAGAAGTAGCAGCTCAAAAAAGTCATCATCTTGCTTCCATTCCATCAAAACTTTGTAAGGCAAAAATCATTGATGGTGGTAAAGATAATACTGAGAGACTAATCAGAGGCTATCTGGACCTGACCCAAGAAACCAGCGATGAATAAGGGATGGAGTTTACGTTAGCCAAATGATTCTATGATTTTGTTGTTTGAATTTTAAATTGTATTGCCTAATCCATAAATATATGACTAAGGCGTAAAGCCAAAATATTATATAATTGAACACAATTATTGTTTTGATATAAAAAAATGAAATTTTAGTAGTGATTTACGTACCTACATAAATTAAAAGATTTTTTAAAGATTTTAAGGAATGTCGAAAATAATAATATCTAATTAGGTACTTAAACATCATATGAAAAGAAGGATCATTTCGACAATATTGTTTAGCATGTTGTTATACAACCGATTCTGGTACAGCAAGCTCCATTACAAACTTCGTGGTTCATACATCGGGTTAACTACTATTATTGATGTTATGAATTATATTAAATTTATTGAATTCATATTATGTTCTTTAGAGTTTTTCGATTTACTGGTCCAGCATTCTCCGGATTTGAGATTTAGTTCACGTTATTCAGCCTTGATGTTGTACGCAAGTTGTCTATAGACAGTTGGCTTTATAAATAAAAGCTATAAACATCTATGTTATAGTCAGGCCTCGTGGTCCAGTGTTTGCATGCCAGTATGGTCCTAGGTTCATATCTTAGGGCTATATTGATGTTTATGAATTATAGGTATTATGGAAATAGGTAAAAATGTTAGGTTTCAATCGATGAAAAAAGAAGGAAAAGTGGGTACAAACACATATAGCTCAAAAACCACTAAACAGATTCTATGAAATTTGTATATTTGACCATATTTAAACATTTTAATGTGTTCGATTTATGTATGTCAAATATATAACTCATGGTTCTAAGTTATCACTCTTGTTATTGAATTCAAACTGTGTATTGGATTAATTTGAAATTTAAGATTTATTTGCCTTGAGAGTTTTAAAAACCTGCAGATTTGAGTAAAACGTTAAAATGTGTCATAAAATAGCAATTGGTATAAATTTAGGATAAATAGTACGCGTCTATTTATTTATTACTAGTCATAAAAAATGTAATCATTTAAAAAATTATGACCAAGTGTAATTAATATTTGTTATACATTTAACGATTTTTTTATGACACATCTACTGATTTTTTATTCAAATCTACTGATTTTGCTTGTTTTTAAATAACGTAGTTTTTGTATGGTCCTAACAAAAACAGCAACAAAAATAGCGTTTTTTAAGTCGAATAATTTATCTATTAATTTGTCAACAAACTAAAATAACACGTAGAACCACAGTCCAAAATTACATTATCCAAGTCAGGGACGCACATACGTATTCATATTTGTACCTACGTATAGCTATACCCTCCTAGTAAAGCTAAAATTTATCAAAACTTATCCTTCCAGTTGATTTTCGGGAATGTCGGACACTTTTAGCCAGTTTTGGATAAATTGCTTTTAAAAGAAAAACAAATTATTATTTCTGTGATTTTGAATTGTGACGAATATTAACATTCAAGGCACCTAGCAACAACAAAATTGCATTATAAATAAAAGTCGTTAATTTTTTTAGAATTTAAAAATTGAAGTTATTTTAGACCAGATGACGTCATCGAACCCTAACTCGGCCCCTTATTGATATTTTTACAAAGTACCTGTGTACCAGATAAAAGTGTATATTTCATTATTTTTCTAAAAGGCAATATAAATAACGAAATTTTTCGGGGGTGATATTTTGTAATAAGCTTTGCTCTGAAAGCCATAAAATACTAGTTTTTTAACATTTTATAAAATCATCACTTTGTTGCTAGTTTGGGTATGATTCAATATATGGATATACATATATTAAAAAGAATTACTCAACGACAACATACATCATAATGTAGCAGTATTAAATACAAAAAGAATTGGTAAAAAAATTCATTCATATTTTTACAAACTATTTTGTGATGTTATCCGACATTATCTACTGTCCGACGTTTCCCCAAAGTATCTTACATTAATTATTATGTAGGGTAACTACCGCAGGAACTATCAACGAAAAAAGTTTATTATATTTGTTGTTGTGTTGAGACGCGCGCGTCAACATTGCCATTTTTCGGAAAACTTGATTGTGTTTTTAGGTTGTGTGTTCTTTGGGAGTGCTAAATATTTTGAGCCTCTGTGTTGTCCATTTTGGACAAGTGCATATGTGGTATAAATATTATGCATCTCACAGAGTAGAATGATTTTGTACAAGAATTGTTTTTGAGTAAACGACATTTGACTTTGAATTGACTGATGACGTCTCTTTTCATCTGTTTCTCTATGACTTCTGTACCAGATAGTAAATTTCGAGCTTTGTTGTTGATTGACATTTTGGATCCCGTCTTTGATGATTTCACTTTTTTAATGATGTTATAATCAATTTTGGTTAGATTTTCTGATACATTTTATGCTTCCCTAGACATTTGATCTGCCATTTCGTTACCGTCAATGCCAATAAGTGCTTTTACATACGTGATGGTAGCATTGGATGTTGTGTTTTCTAATGTCGTCGAGGTATACCAAGATTTCTTTAATAATGATATCATCTTGGTTGTCAAGGCCGTTACTAAGTGTGACTATGGCTGCCTGGCTGTCACTGTAGACTCTAATTTCTTTCCTTTCAAATTTAATGTTGTTGTCAACCCATTCATGGGTATCTCTAATGCCTTTGTAGCTAGAGGCTTACTTTACTGTCGATGTTTCAATACATATTCTGCTCTTACGTCCTTAGTTCCAGCATTGAAGGATTATTTTCACCATATGGTGATATCAATTGTAGGTAGTTTCTCAAGTTTCCTATTGGTTTGAGTGGCTCTTCTACTGTGTAGTTTGTTTTTTTGTTCTTGTTGATTTTAGTAATGAAATCAATGTTGTTGTAATTCTGAGCCTAAGGTGGCATAACCTGCACAATCAACTTTTTTTATCTGGTAGTGTTTTCTTAGTTGAGGTGTTGTTCCCATCTCTTCGCGTAGTTTCTGATTGAATTCTTTGTTCTGTTGGTACCTCTCGCTTTTCTCTGCTTGTTGTTTTTTTCCATTCTAATTTTCGTAGGGTCTCATTCTAAGGGCCTTTTCTATTATGTTAGTTACTTTGATTTCTGTGTGGGAAGACTTCTGCTTTTTGTAGATAATTTCTTTTGGCATGCTGCTAGTGAACGCCCTTCCTGCTTTAAATTTGTCTCTCTTTTAGGTTCATAACTTGGCTGTTGCTCGCTTCTTACATCCGGATATTCTCATAGCTCGTTTTGGATACAAATAAGGCGTTGTAGATGTTCTTGAGTGTTTGTTTAGTGCTATCCCAGGTCCTACCAGCTAGCTTCTTCAGAAATTCTTGACTACTTTGGAAATATTTTTGAGTTTGTTGGACGTGTTGTTTATCGGTTATTTGACTGTCAAGCGTGACTCCAAAAAAATCGGGCTTTTCTCTAGAGGGAATGCTTTGTTTGGGAGTTTAAGATTTGGTATATGGTTAAGTCGTTTGTCTTTGCTGATAATACTTTGTTCTCGTCTGCCCAGTTTGCCAAACCTTAAATGGATTCTTTAGCTGTTTCTTCTGCTGTTTTTATATTTTTGTTGCTAGTGAATAAGGTCAGGTCGTCAGTGAATTTTGTGTTGATGTTGTTGTTCTTGTATTACTGGCTTGTGGGTGTATGCCCATAAAAGGGTCATTTCTGGTAACCGATGCTTCAGATTTGTCATGTAGATGACCCAAAGTATGGTTGATAGCACCGTTCCTTGTAGTAGGCCTCTCTAAAAATCTTTTGTTTGCTTTTTTCTTCTCTGATCATGACGTATGCTTTCCGGTCATTGAGGAAGCTTTTGATTCATTGCTCATATTTTCTCTATGAGTTTATGTTTCCATATCTTGTCATATGCTTTGCTGATGTCAACGAACACTGCGATAATTCTTTCATATTCTTGTAAATGATCTTGGATAGATTGGTGTACTCTGGTGATCTGTTCCTCTGTGAATCTGTTTTTGCTATAAATCAGCTTTATGTTTTATGGTTCTTTCCATGATCTTCAAATGCCTTTCAGTAATTGGATGGACCTATAGGAGGTTGTATCTTCCATGCTATTGTCAGATTTGTGTATTGTGGCAATTTCTCCTAGTTTCCCGTTGTTAGTAGGGCACGTTTTGTTTTCCTAGGAGAAGTTGTTTTTTAATGCCATTTTATCCAATTTGTTTGTAGATTTCATTGTTGATACCATCCGGTCGAGGGGAACGAAGTTGTTGGTTTGTTTGAGTTCTTCTATGGTGATGTCACTGCAGATATTTGTATGTTCTCTATTGTATTCGCACTCTTGTTTTTGAAGTGGTTTTCAGATCTTTCTTCATTCTCTTTTCATCTGGCTTTCGAGTTTGCTGACATTAGCGTAGGTATATTTCTACAAACATTTTTGGCTCTTTCTTTGTCATTGTTGGCAGTTAGGTTGTTCGAGATGAGGCTCGTTTTTGCAGGTCAGTTTATTAATACTCATAGGCACAGTTGGTCATTGTTTTGAAATTTGGAACAATAATCTCATACTTACAGCTCGATCAACATTTGTTCCTAAAATTTATTATTTAAGTATTTCTACTTTTTATTTTTAAACCTTATTATAATAAAAACAGAAGAAATGAGAAATTCTATAGTATGACTGCTTATATATATAGCTCGGGCCTATTATGTATGAATCTGTGTGTCTTTCTAAGCTGAAAAAATAAACTTTTGAAAAACTATCTCAACCAATTTTAATGAGGCTTGTTTTAAAATCGGGGGCTTATGCAGTGGTACAACATATGTATGTGAAAAAAACATTGTATTTTAGTAAGCACTTCCTAAGGACGAGGCAGTACAATACACACATTTTCAGGTAATGCTTTATTTTCTTTTTCTTCAGGCCCAAAACCGTTGTGATCAAATCATAGGCCTGGTTGTTATAAGATACACATTAGTTTGTTTGTCCATGCGTCTAGATGTGCCTTTTGACCATTTAAACCTGTAATGACCTTTATTGATTTTTATAATTTTAGGCTAGTTTTTAAAGGCCATTTTTTGTATCTCTGAAACTACTGAACCAATTGCTTTGAAATTTGGAACATTTATTTGAACTTATAAGTGAAAGATTTGTTTTTAAATTCAAGCTCAAAGGGCCCAAAACATCAATTTTAAATGGACTAGAAGTAAATATTAAGAAGAACTTTTGATATTTAAATATTATTTAGCTCTTTTCAAATAACTTACGACACTAATTTTGGTCTTCTCGAATTTGGCTTATATAGTAGATCCAGCAATAATTGTTGATTTTTCCAAATTTAGACTTATTACTCAGCATTTAAGATAGACATGGATGCCATATTTTAAATTATATCACTGACGTTAATATCTTTCATACCAAAAATTCATATTATTGATTTTTCAATAGTGTGTATATATATTACCTATTGAAATAACTCATTATTGAAATAAAATTATATTCTAGAATTAAGTGGCAAAATCTGATAGGAATATACAAAACTCTTTAGAAACAGCTAACTGTAGTTACTTTGTAACCTTCGCTTTTGTGTATACATTGTTTACCTGTTTATAGTTTAGTTTTACTCTTTCAAAAACTAATTTGGTTCATACAAAATCTTGTTTCAGTACATTTTCGCGCTTTGATCATTCATTACTGATCAATTTATACATTTCCTTTAAAAAATTATATATACCTACATATAAATATAATATATCAAGCTCGTGCGGTTTTATACTAAAAAATAGAATTTATGAATATCTATGTATATAGTAGATATTATAGAATTTTAAATCTATTGAGTATAAAAAACGAACAAACTTTTGCACCAAGCATATTTATGGCTGTTCCAAATTCTTTAGATAGGAGATAACTATAATAATAGAGATAGATGAGTAAGATAACTATGCTAATGTTTCTTCTGTTGACTTTCATAACTCATAACTGTATACTATGAATGAATATCATAAAATATAAATTTAATAAAGTATGTATTCAAAGTTTCACTTATTATACGAAATGTTTTTGCAAATAAAAAATAACAAGTGTTAGCAACAGGCAGAGATTGGAACCGTATTCCAAAACCTAATCAGTAAATATGTATATTAATTAAATTAATTAAACTATTGTCTGAGTCCAAGGTAGGTAACACACATTAAGAGTATATTTCTATAGACCTTAATTTCACGGAAGAAAAATATCTGTTAGTGGTTAAATAATGCAACATACAATATGAAAAATATAGTAATATGAATGTTCAACAAAAGAAATTCTTATTTGGAATATCAATATTTTATTGATTAATATTATAAACATTACATATTTTAGTTTGGCATTCATAAAACTGCAGCAAACTTATTATCTATTCGAAAGTGAAATTTAAGTTTTGGTCACGTAGTTATCTACCGGAAATTAGTCATCTTTTATAATCATGTTGTCAACAGAATATTAAATTATGAATTTATCAGTTCATTTTGGGTCAGTCCGAAAAACAATTCCTTTCTATAGAACTGCGTTAAAAATTTAAAAATGAATTTGGTAGACTAATATGATATTTAGGCATGTCGTCGGCAGTTATTGATAAGAATACAGATTGTATATTTAAACTGTACATTTGTGTGTGATTTATTGTTTCTGCAATTTATTTTGTTCTATAAAATACATTTTTCGGACTAATATCAGGTTGCCATATGTGGTAGGCACTAACAAAAAGAAGTGAAAATGACCAACTATCAAGAAAATATAAGATTGATGTAATGTCCGTACTTTAAATAAATAAATAAGTAAATTAATTAATTAAATTATTAATTAATTAATAATAAATGAATAAATATACTCGTATAATAAATATATATTTTTTAAATATTCTTTAAGATTTTTTTTTTTTATTGGAAAGTTGTTAGGTATATCTATATATAGCAGACTTTTCTAATTAGTACTTAAGTTATCATTTTCTCTAAATTTAAAATTCACTTATCTTTGTTTTACTGAGTGATTTTAAAACTGAATTTATTTACCTAATTAGAACAAAATGCTATTATTTTTTCCGGTTTGGATTAATTTCGCCGTCGTAGAATAGTTACATATTGATGATTTTTGAAGATTTTCCAAGCACATCAAATTAATTTCCTACTCACTACTATTTTCCGACCTATACCTACAATATTTTATATATAAGCTAAATAGTTATATTATTCTATGTATGTATATTACCCAAATTAAAAAAAAAAAATGTGACTGAATAAATTCATTTTATATTTTGTATATCAAAGCAAAATGAACATTTTAACATTTCTAACAGACCTAACTGAAATACCTATTTGCCTGCTTATACATATTTGAGGATATTAATTGTTAACAACTTTCTTTCCGGAAATAAAACACATGAAACAGATATAGGTTGGTCAGTGGAAAAATACAGTGAGATGCTGAGAACATTCTAAAGTGCACAACTTTTATTTATTTGTTAGACTAGATGAATTACCCCCTGTAGTAACCCTTAACTGATAAAACCATAAATGAATTACCCTTCTCCGGGGTTATTTCAACTTCGGGAGCCAGAGCTGTAACTGGAAAGGGGTGGGTACTAAGGTGGCGGA
>JAUYWI010101171.1:0-11519 GCA_034780595.1 Parotoplana pacifica | reverse complement strand
AATTATCTGTTTTACCATTAGTATTTATCCAATGATATTCTCCATAAGGAGTAGTTGAAAAGAATTTTTTAAATACTATAGAATTAGATAATGATTTTTGAATATCTAAACTTCCACCTATATGAAAAGGAGTATATTGTTTTGGTTTAAATGTAAAATTGGTTGTATAACAATTTATAGGAGTCATTTTTTTAGAAATAAAAATGGTTTACCACTAGCAATATATTCAGCTTTATTTAATAATGAAATAATATCTAAAACTCAACACCAAATAAATTCCAAATACCATCATATAATATGACATCAATAATTTAATATAGTTTTAATTGATTGATAAGCTCATGCATTTCCTCTTCGTTATCTTCTTCCACATCATTAGAGAAATCATAATTCTCCCAAGGATCATCTTCTGACTTCTTGATATTATCGATAATAGAGTCATCGGGGTCAACCGTTAATTTTATTGAAAATAATTTAATTTCTTGAGGTTTAATTTCAATTTGTAAATCCTGAGCTATAAATGAAATAGGAAGAGAAAGAAAATCTGACACATCTTGATTTTCTTTAAGATATTTACCCAATCGAACATTATGTTTTTGAAGTTGAGTAAATGATAATTCCATAGCAATTAAACGAGGAAAGCGAATAATTAAAGAAGAAACTGTCATATATCGTAGTGCTGTATTGTAAGCCACTCCAAATTCACATTTCAACCATTTCTTCCTCTGAGCATCAACTGGACACAAGCGATAAGAATGAAGATAAATCAATCCACGAAAATATGCCAAAACCAGTCGAAGATTTTCAATGGTTTCTTCGTTTCTAATGACTTCATTGTGCGCGGTTTTTAATTCCTGAACTGACATCTCACTGAAATTAGTTTGAAAGTTAAAATTGATGTTCCACTTTATTTCTTGTATTGGATTATTATTAAACTCATCTATTTTCTTATTGATTTGTTTAACAATATAATTTTCAAATAGTTCATCGTTAGATGGTATTTTTCTTTCTACCATTCTTTTACATTTTTTTGTCTTCCGTGAATTTACCAATGTTTTCAGAATTTGTGAAAGATTTCTATCTAATATTCTTCTTTCTTCTAACTTTAAATTTTGTAAATAAAGTTCTATTGCATCCTCAGAAAAATTTGCAATTTTCTTAATATTCTGAGAACACTCGCTATTTTCTGCCATTGTCAAAAGTGATAAATTGTAAGTATTGTCGTTAAGAGAGAAACTCGAGAGGTACTCACTTGACAACGAAAATATGATGTTGGTTTATTGTTAGTTGCGCTCGATTATTATAATTGAAAAACAATAGAAGTAATCATTCTGTAGTTTGACATTTCTAACGCAGACAAAAGAATTCGAATGGCTTTAGTTTTAATTGTTTGCTCATTTTAATTAGTTCAATATACTCGAATTACTTTATCTTTTTGTGCATTATTTTCTTTTACAGTATCAATTATTTTATGTGTTGCGCTTCCAACAGATGAAACTGCTTGAGCACCTGATTTAATTAAATCTTTATTATTAGATATAAAATTAGTTACTTTAGGAATTGTACTCATAATACTATCAACTAAACCATCTCCTTCGTGTTCTTTTTCAAAAATATATTCTTCGTGTTTTGCTATAAAAGGCATTTTTATTTTTTGATGATAAATTTAATAATTTGGTTTTGGTGAGAGGAATAAACCATCTCCAGATTTCTCAATTTGAACTTTATCTGCTAAATTTAATAATCCTTCTTTAATTGTATTTCTTGTTTCTTTTGAAAAATTCTTTCCAAAATCTTTTATTGTTCCAACTATTTCATTTATTCCTTTTCCAGAATATCCAGAACCTAATTTTATTTAAAACATTTTATTATGTATTTCTTGTTCTATTCGTGCCGCATCTGCTGCTTGTTTTGCTTGTACAGCTTTTGCAATTCCTGCTGCACCACCGGCTAAACTACCTGCTGCTGCTACACCAGCAAAAATTAATGGTAATAATGGAAGTAGGTATACCACCTTCTTTTGTTTTTTTATCAATATCTTTTAAAAAATCTTCATTTAATGTTTCCTTTATTTTTGATAAATCTTTGTCATAATAGTTAGTTAAATCTTTCTTTGGTATTCTTATAATTTGTCCATTATAATTAATTATACAACCTTTCTTCTTTGAAATAGCAAGTATTAATTTTTTAATTATTTCAATAGGTTCTTTAATTTCTTTTGGTTGGATTATTGAAGCCATTTTTATATTTTATTTTTTAAAATTAAAAAATAACTTTTACGCAGAAAACCTTCACTTTGTTCACTTTCAATTGAAGATTGAATTTCCGCTTGTAAGAGTTGTCTTATTATTTTATCCCATCAAACCTTCACCTCTTCTTTTTCCTGTTCCTATCCTGCTTGCGAGATTTCTCAAAGCTAAATTTTTCGGATTTTCAAATGGGTGTTTTGGTTCAAAATGTTCAAAAAAGGGGCTTTTTAGGGGGGTCATTTTTAGGTGCTATATACTACTAATATCTGGAAACATAGATCGCTACCTTGGAAATTAAAGATCAAAATCATTAGAACTTTGGTCTGGACTGTCATACTTTATGGTGCAGAGGGCTGGATGATTAAGAAAAGTATGAAAAATATATTAAAGCGGCAGAGATGTGGTACTACCACAGACTTCTAGGATTGAGGTGGATTGAACATCGCACACTTCAGTGATTTGGAAGAATTAGAGATAAAACGTGACCTCCTCGAGCTTGTATACCTTGACTATGCCAGTCGAACTTAGAAAGACACAGTGACAAACCACAACAAATGTATGCTAAGAACTTCAGAAGCTGACTGAAATGTGATATCACCGAAGCAACTTTTTCAACAACAGACATATCTCAATGGGCGACTGACATGTCACCAAGCAGCAAGAGCGGCAAATGCCAAACATGACAGCGCCGGATGAATGAGTGATATTGTACCCTAATATTGAATCAAGACTATTATATCTTCAGTTTTGTTGTCTTTGTTAGCTCTAAAATTTTTAAAACTAATTTAATTTATTGCAATGAAAGATTTGTCTAGCAGATTATCCCAAGAATTCTGGCACAATTCCCGAACACCAACGGTTACATCTTTAATAGGGATTATCAGGTGTTGGTGAGATACCAATAGACGCAGATCTGAAATTGTTTCTGCTACTTTTGAAGTGCTATGAGCCTAGGCTCGGCAATATCCGATGTCTATCTGTTTATCCCTAATAGTGGTAATATTGGTGGACTTCTGGAATTGCTAGATTCCTTGGAATGAGTAATAATATAAAAACGGAATACTTTGATAAAAATATACTACTTATCTATATTACTCGCAAATGATAGCCAAGGACAGCTGTTTCGGCCTTGTTGGGCCTCTTCAGCTAGGCATAATCATTACCTAAATAATATAAAATGTTCATATATTTCATATCAAAGCATAGAAGTAAAGAAAATGTGTGCAACTAAATTTATGGCACATAAACATTCTAATCATTCCTCGCTTATATCATATTACGACATCAGCATATTTATACCATCTTTTGAATAATATAACCTTTCAGAATATTTTATTAACCGTTTTTATCAAACAAAATATATAACGTGGGTGGACAAACGTGTGATATATGTAGATGCCTTCTAGATTATAAATCTCAGGTTTGAACAAACAAGGATGTTTCATTGGCATTTTAGAGCCATTGATTTTTGGGGTCTGAAACTCAATTTTTCCAATTATATTTAATCCAAAACGACTAAAAATGATCTCAAATTTGAGCATAATGGGCTGTTTTGTTTAGATTTTAATTTTAAAGTTATTTTAGTGATTTTGACCAAAATATCGTTTTTTGCCCCCCCCCCACCCTCCAAAAAAAATCGATAATCAATAGTTTTTTATGGATGTGTATTGCTGAATGTCTCATGGACCTACACATCAAATTTGAAGTCAATTAACATTTGACCATCTAAGACGTAATTGGTCCCAAAAAATCGCTTAACCTAAAACATTCCAAGGTACCTATATACCAAATTTCTGAACAATCCATGTACGAGAAGTATGACTAATCTATTGATCTATGAATAAAAAACTGATTTTTGTAATGCTCTCAGTCGACAACCATACCGACTTATTCAGATTAGGTTTGACACAAATTCCATAACAAAATAAGTCATGTTTGACAGCCGGTTATTTGTATGTGACCTGCTTACTCGTGTTATTTAAGTAGCAGATACACATAGAACAAGCTAATAAAGGTTATTGACACTGAACTTCAAACTGCTGCTACCAAACCAATCCCTCAAAACATTATGGTTGGAAATAAATTTGTGAAAATAAAATGAAAACAAAGATTTTTAATAAATGTGATCGGTTGGTACTAAACCAAAAAGCAACTTATGTATCTCTACCACTTAGCTTTTTTATAGAACCATAAAAGTTTATTCGCATGTTTAAATTTCGTTTAGGTATTCAAACAAAATTTTATTTTATTTCATATTTTGAAAATTTGATTTTAGATTAAAAATAAAATATTCAGTAAAAAAACTATTTTAATTCTGACGTAGATTTGACTTCGTTTCTCCTTTTCAGCATAACTAAGGCAAATGGGAAACGAAGCTACTCTTTCATCTGAAGAGCAATACTATGATCTTAGAAACACACGAAATAAATCAAAAAGCCTAAATCAAATTAATAACGGCAACATCTAAAATGATCGACGCAACAACCACCAAGACAAGATAAAGTCCTAGAGTTGACTGACTACACCAAATTATTCGATATTGTTTGTATCACCCCCCCCCCCCCCAACCCATCTTCCCGTTAGATGATAGATAATACGAAGTCTGACTATTTTTAATGGATCAGTTCATCAATTCTATATTATTGGAAGCAAGACTAGTTAGAGCTAAGTATATATATATAACTACCTATGCATATAGAGTTTTATCTCTCCTAGCTACTTTTATTTTTAACAATAAAAAGCCTTCGACCATAATATGTATATCATATATAGCAGACTGAAACTAACCGATATTGGTCTTTCTTTTTCAAGTTTGATCGCTGTGTAGAAATTTAGTTTTTATTAATTAATTATTTTTTTATATCAAGAAGCCAGGGTACTTATTCAAAATATAACAAATTAATTGGAGAACAGAAACTAAAATGTTCTGTAACAAAATTATAACCTCCATATTATCATAAAAATGTCCTTAGTTGTCTAGACTGATTTTGTATAAACAGAGACTACACAGAAAAATATAATTATACAATGTAGGTATACCGAAATGCTAAACCTGGTTATAAATACCGAAACAAATACACATAGACAAATAGTCAAAATGTTTATTTTTTATAAACCACTATAGGAAATTGTAGTAAGCTAAGTGATAATAAAAATGAGAATTTGATTAGTGTAAATAATTCTACTAATATATAGTTTATTTATAGCACAACTTTTGTAGAACCATATGAATAGAAAATAAATAAGTCTCATACGAACGTTTTCGTTTATTGCAAATAAACTTCGTCAGGCATATTTAAATGTTTACATAATTATAAATAACAAAATTGGTACAGTAATATATAGTTTAGCAATTTTTAAAAAACTGTATGAAAATTACGACAATAAATCATACAATCTTTATTAGGTAAAGCCACTCTATACCAATTGTTTGGTGCTGGTCTATGTGCTTGCTATTGGTATACCTATGTAATAGAAGTACACAGACCAAAATTGTCCCATGCATAGTCATCTAACTCGCGTGATGTAGTTTCCCTTGTTTCAAAATCTCACACAACACTTTACTTATTATTAGATAAAAGTTTTTACAACAATAGAAAGAGAGCATAACAGAAGAAGAAAAAAAACACAATGTTACTAAGGTTACCCACAGCACTGTTTTACGCAGATATCCTGACAAAACAACACAATATTTGATCAGAAAAGCATAAACAAAACTGGAAACTTCATTATTTCGTGTCTACTCACAATATGTGTACAGAAAATTGCATACATCAATCAGTACAACGGAAAAAAGTACATACAATTAATTCAATAAGTAAGTATTGATCAAAAATTAATTAAAACAGTTCTAAACTACTCCCAGAATAAACGACAATAAATTTTATCCAACAGCTTGATCTATTGTTAACTACAAAGGGATATAACAATATAATAAATAACCTAACCAATAACCCTGGAAATTCTAAGAATGCATTAAAAATGGAACAATATGTCATTATTAATAAATTAATTGGACAAAGAACCAGCACACCACAACACGCTTGTCAAGCGTGCATGTACTTTCTAAAAGTTCATATGGCAGTAAATTATTCATCAACATTTAGTGAAATTTAGATCATTAGGTTTTTGCTTATAATTTTACATAAATTAAACAGCAAGAATTATATTAACTGTTTACACAAAATAAAACAAAACAGCAGTAAAAAATACCACGTAGATAAGAAAAACAAAAATAAGCTGTTGAGAATGTAAAATAAAAAATATAAGCATATACATTGACAGATCGCCAATATCTTGGATCTCTATTTCTATACCAAGGACCTCATTTTACCATCTTTAGTATAATCCTACAGAACAACATGGCATACAACTAACAAGCTGCAATAAGAGGCCATTCTGTTTACAAATTCAATTGGAATCTCTCTAAATAATTCCGACATAAAGGAGAAGGAAGGACATTTGATCGTGAAATCCAGATCACATGATGTTGGATGGAGGTAAACAAAGAGTGCAGACATAACAAGCACAGCACACCGTCGTTCGTTGAGCTAACTAAGATCGATTATTATCATCAGGCAGAGTCCTGCATCAAAATAATATCTGTGTGTATTTACATAACCATGCATACATCAAATCAACTATCTAGTAAGTAATTTTCCTGCATGAACAACAAACAGTTATTGATGAGGATTTATACGTTTTTTAGTGAACTTGGAAGAAAACAATCGGAAGTAATTTTTTTCTTTAAATAGGTTGAAGTATATATACAGTCAATATAGTGATAGAAACAAACTAACAAAATGCATCGCCGTATTCAAAACTAGCTAATAAATCAGATAAGCAAAAGCTAACTTTTAATCATCCAAATACAAATTAGTTTAAGAAATTATTGATTTCTGAAAACAGTCACAAACAATAAAAAGACAGTTAAAATAAGAAACCAACAATTAAAAGGAAATTTATGGATAAAGAAAATAAGAACTACATAGCTAAATGTTCATCTATATATCAAATTTATTAACCAGTGGTCTTATAGGTTTCGCATTGATAGTGGGATTAGAGACCCTAAAGGACAATCAAAAATAGACTACTAAACTACAAGTTAATCAATTTATCTGTGGAATTTTCAGTAGCAGCAGTGTTGGTCAATTATTGATAAAAATATGAACTGGTGACTAACATGATTTTATAGAAGTTGCTTTTTCAGGCCTTAAAACAGACCCACCAGAAACAAACGCGGGCGCCAGCTAATTTTTAACACTAGAAACCGTAGTTAGCCACACCGAAACTGCATTAACAGTATCAATAATTGCTTTTAAACATCTTGATTTAGTGCCGTTTAATGGATTTTCAATTTGCTGTGAATTTGATCAAGATTACGCTAAAATTTATAACTTTGCAATTGAAATTTGGTTTTCTGTCACTTTAACTGATTAATCTCCATCTTCTACTACAGGGCTGGAATAAATAACCGAAACAAGGACTGGTTTCGCGTTCTAAAAAGGATGTGGGGAGATTATGAAACCTGAATGACGACGTTCATGCATTCTCTAGAAGATGAAGGAATTCAGACGTCTGAGTGATGATCAATGACGTGCTAACAGCGGCAAGGCATCGACTGGATGAGGTTGGCAATGAAGTCTCTAGGTATTTGAGCGAAGATTCTACTTGCTTCATTGAAGAGCTATTCCCTACCATGAATCTCGATCTCATCAATCTTGCTCTTGCGGTAGGCCCAGCAGTTCTCTATTGGATTAAGATCTGGACTTACAGCTGGCCACTGCATCACTTCCACGCCATGGTTCTCACAGTCGAGCCTTGGTAGATATGGCCAGGATTTCCTTCAAAATATGCTTTAACATGTTGATCTAAGATGGTCATAGAGTGCTGTGCTGTCAAAGTGCCTTCCATACAATGAAGTTGTAGAGGACCAGCTTGAGAAAAGGCACTCCAGACCATTATTGATCCTCCATCACCTTGAAGACGTGGTTGGATGATGTTCTGAACTCTGTTGCGACCTAGAACACTTCGATAGTAACGGTCAAATTGAGGTTTGTATCGGATATTTATTTCCAGCCCTGTATATGGTTACGAACTTGCATCACCAAAAAACATTTTCTATTTTCTCCATTGTCATACATTATCACATTAAATTATTTAAACATAAAACAAATCTATTATCCTTCTATTTACTTTCACTATGACTCATACAACATGCAGCTGTGTTGCAAGATTTCAAAGTACAATTTTTGAAACCAAAGTTCAAATCACAAGTTAAATCAATTAAAACATCACTGAGGTCGAGTATGATGACATTTTAGAAATCACATTCTCACTATATTAGTTACCGTCTAAAGTTCAACATTATACAACAAGTGGACGTCCAAATTTGCGGAAATTTTAATAACTCATATTTGAACACCCATGTAAAAAACAATCCAACAGCAGTGCATAAACTAAGTAGATTTACTACCAAATAAATTGACATAATCCGCAGATCAAATCGTGCAATACAAAGTGTTCGGCAGAGACATAGAAACAAACCAAAGTATAAAACTGGAACGTATGTATTTAATTTTTTGTACTTTGAACTAATTTATTGATTGGAAAGGGCCACGTGATCTACAGAATTGTTAGGAACACCGACACACAAGACAACCCACCCAACCACCACCACAGGAGAGTTGAATGGTGCACACATCTGGTACAAAATACTATGCAATACGACCGAGGCAAGTAGCCTACCCACCTACGCTAAGCAATCCAGATGACAACTTTCTTTTGAACTATGTAAAACAAAAGCAATTTCCTAATAAATTTTTAGCAGCAAAATAACAACAGTGTCACAATTCCTATTTTACTTTTACTTAAAAAACCCACAGAGATCAAAAACTACCTGCCTGCCATTCATTTATTTAGATGAATCCAATATCGTTATTCATACAATTCATGCATTCACATACTGTTAGAAACATATGTTTTTTATACACACATTATCAGAAAAATACTACAAAACAAGTGAGCCTGCTACTAGCTATAATATGCACACCCACTAGGTATATAAAACAGTAGTTACTCTTTCTTAATGGCTACATACGTCCAATTTACTATATATTTTTTTCGTCCCACACACAAACTCCATTTAGTTTACTTCAGTTCGCGCATAACTTCGTTTCCGATTCCACGTTTCCTTCTTCCTGCCAAGCGATGTCACACTCGCAATCGGCACCCCTCCCAAAAACACCATCCTTCACCGATTTTAATTCCCACAAACAAGTTAGCCTGCGTGGCAATTTTGGGATCAGAATCAGCAGCAGAATGACTTTTATAGTCAGAAATAGAAGAAACCACCCTCGCTGCATTGAATCACCTTAAGAGTTCAACATGTTATATTAAGAGTGCATAAGATAAATATATTATTTCCCTACCAGACACACATAATATATACACAAATACATTTTCGTAAGTTGTTAATGAAAACGTACACAAATCGGTCAACAAAACACAACCTAAATAAAAACAAGAAAAAACCGAATGCCCTAATTTCACAACATGCACAATGTCAATTTATTTGAACTCAAAAAGACAGCTAATATGTATCATCATCGTAGACATCCACACATATATGATTCATCTGAATTAAATCAAAATAAGAAGAATTATTTAACATGAGAAGCCTCCCTCGCACTTTTTAGAATTATACTCCAGTAGTAACAGTCATAAATCAATATAAATAGACCGATATTTTTGCTGTTTTCCCTACAACTTACCTCTTATACAAAGGTCCATAACAATACTGAGATGAGATCCTGAGACAAACGACACGTGATATGCAACCACATTTTCATGTTTTAGCTTCTTCATTGACTTGATCTCACGCTAAACAAATGAAATTAATAATAAAATGAAGGTGGGTGTTGCATCTTAAATTAAAAAAATGCAAATATCATCATAATTATATAAAAAAGCATTGATGTGCAAATTCTACCTAACAGCGTCATTTCTTTTCCCCAAAGGTCACTCAAATTAGTACTTTAAAAAGATTATCATTCGTTTATAGGAACCAAGGTTTTTGTATTTCTGATATAAAAATCTTTTTAGAAAGATTTTACAAAACAAAATTTAAATTTCCAGATTTAAATTGAAAAATCAGACAAAACAATGATATTCTATGTGGCTTGTACAACTTTATAATAACCTAATAATTTCCAGGAAAGAGAAAAAAAACTTTTAAAGGAACTTCTGTCAGATACATCACGGGCAATGTCTGAACAATTTAGCGAGCGTTAAATGCCGTCTAAATGTGCTGATATGACACAACTTTTAAAATAAATGAACCAAGACATTGATAAATTAAATCACTTGGGAAAAAAAGAAGAAGAATTACAAAAGTCAAGCAAGTCTAATTAGAATCTGGTCACTGATTGATTATCAGAAGAAATACAGCAGATAAAAGTACATTTAATATTTTCACAAGGAAAAACCAACTGACAGATAAAGACGAAGATACCTATAGGATATAAATTTCATTATCATATTTGAATATTAAATATTTCTTTGTTTCCATAGAAACAATACATATTATTGTATAGTGTGGAGTGTTTATTTTGTTTATTGCCTTCGATAGCGTGTTGATGATAAACAAAACATAGTACCTATTAAAAATCTATTAAACAAAAAATAGGTAGTATAATACAGCTCCAGGGACTAAATATTTAATAACAGAATAAGACCATTTGATACAATGAATAATGGATTGTTTTAAAAAAAGATAGCCAAAAGGTATTAGGTTTGTAGAAACCAAACAGCTATCAAAGGAATGTCATTTATGAAACTTACATCAATTTCATCAAGCGAAGCGGAATCGTTGCACTGTTCTAAGTTAACCAATTTAATTGCACATTTTCGAATTCCCTGGGCACCGTCGCAAACAGCTTCATAAACAGTTTAGGTGGCACCTTGACCTGCAAATAGGAAAACAAATTAAAAATACAACACACAATCCAAAAAATTAAAAAACAGTTGATACAACAACAAGGTTTATAGTGCCAGACAAAAAATTTCCCCGACTTTTTGAGACTATGATGTTACCGTTAAAAACAGATTTTTTTTCTGATAATGTAAGTTTTATCTTATTTTCATACAAAACAATGGTATAATACAAACAACGGATAACTTATAGTGCAATAAGCAATTAACCCTGACAAAAGGCTTGGCTTGCAGATCATCCCAAGGACTCTAGCACAATTCCAGAACACTACCGGTTTC
>JAUYWI010101160.1:0-11521 GCA_034780595.1 Parotoplana pacifica | reverse complement strand
TCTCTCCGGGACAGCCTCTCATTTCCGGGACTGTCCCGGAGCCTCCGGGACGGTTGGCAGGTCTGATTTTATAGTTTTTAAGTCACTATTTTTGTAAATAACATTTAAAATATGAAAATGATATGTTTTATATGGGTGAAAATGGTTATGAATGACCTTGTGAAGAAATATACTTAGCTAGTCATGCAGGTCTTTGTATATAGCAACTTGATCCTGATTACAATCGCATTTCATAAATAAAATTATCATATACAAAAGTAAAACAATATGAGCTCATCTGTAGTAGACATGATCAATTAGAATGTAATCCAGTAGCTCAGTATGCTAAAGTACACTATAGATAGGATTTATGAATCTAAGTAAATACTATTTAAGGACAACAAAATATTATTTCCTGTGTTTTTTACTTTTCTTGGATTTTTTGTGTTTACTTTTTATTTTTTTGTCCTTTATTTTATGTGTTTTTTTCTTAGATGAAACATGATGTTTAGAGCTACTTTCAGAATCGCTGAATGATTTGTTACCAAAACCAGATATGTTCTTGAAAGAATGAGAGTTATCTATCTCCCCATCTAAACTTTCAACAGAATGTTCAAAACTCGGCTTATCGGACGAATATGATAAAGAATCGTGTTGGCAGTTCATACCGATTGTACTCTTTTTATGATCGAGAAATTTTGTTTTTTCAGCATGTATATCTTTCTTTTTTTGGTCGGAATCTGAAGAATCAAAATAATTTCTTTTATTAACTAGGTCACATTTCTGTTTCGAAGATGATGATTGCTTCTTTTCAAACGAATAAAAGTTCAATGTTTCATCGTTCTTGCTTTTATTTGAAATCGATGATTTTGACTTTCTAAAATACTCTGTTTGTTCTTGGTCGGAATCTGAAGAACAAGAATATATTTTTTTACTAACCAGGTCACGTTTTTGTTTTGATGATGACGAATGTTTCTTTTCAAATGAATCATAGATCAATGTTTCATCCTTTTTGCTTTTCTTTCGAATTGGTGATTTCGATTTTTTTAAATATAAATCTTTTTGGTTTTGGTCATAATCTGAAGAATCAGAATATTTTGTTTTAGTAACCAGGTCACGTTTTTGTTTCTTTTCAATTTCAAATTTGGATGGATAAGACTGCAATGCTTCATCTTTTTTCCTTTTTTTGGGGATCGGTGATCCTAACCTTTTAAAATGCAAATCTGTTTTTCCATGTTCGGATTCAGATGAAGAATCGGAGAATTTTCTTTTTATAGCTTGGAACATACTTTGATTTTCAATTTCAGTTTTAGAAGATAGAAAGTCTTTTAGTGGTGATACCAATGGTGGACCAGTAAATCTTGATTCGAAACGAGAAGATTCACTAAAATAAAAAATGTGAATTAACTGCATAATAATTCAAGAAAAAGACTAATTTGGTATGTAGTAACAAGAGGTAAACAGCAAATACATTTTTAGGGAAGATAAATATTATCCCTTACTCGATGTTAATCTCAGAATATTAATCAATTTTTAAGAATACAATTGACTATACTTCACACAAGCTTAGCATATCCGACATATTTTTCACGCTATTATGCGATAAAATACATTGATAAAAAACACTTACTACGATTTCGAAGTCCTTGAAGAATTCATACTTGAATCGAAATGACCTCTAAAATGTAAATAGTTATCAGTGATTAGAAGGTAAGAATGTTTATTTTAATTCTTCGTTGTCCTCGCTAAAAATAAAAGAGACATCCTTGGTGGTCTAGACTCTCCCTGCCAAGTCCAAAAACTTTATATTTTCCTCCAACAATTGAGCTAAAATTCGGTACAAAGAGTCATAGTCGATTAGATTTGAGTTAGGAAACATTAAAAATAATGCATTAGAAAATCGAATGCATAACGGTTCTGTGGTTGCTGTTTCGTAAGGGCACTATACTGGGACAAGTCGGTATTTTTTCAAAAGTCAATTTTGTGACAATTTAAAATGGTTTATTATTAGTAATTTTTAAACTTTTTAGTGGCCTTGATATGTACATTCAGTCAATAAAATTAGATTTAAAAAATGGACATTCTGGATACGTTTCGTGGAATTTGCCCTTCATCATCAGTACAAAGTAGGACTCGAACTCAGAACCTTCTGAATTAGCATGCAGGCATACTATCCCGTGGACCACAAGCTTGCCACCTTGTCTATATATGAAAACAACCTGTGTACAACGTCAAGGCTGAATTGACAAAGAGAACTAAGTTTCAAATCTAGAGGACACAGGTCAGTACGCAGGTTGTTTTATATAGACATTATATCTATGACAACATTTGGTTTTATATAACTATCGATGTTGGTAGGCAATCTCGTGGTTCAGCCTGTATGGTAATCAGAAAGTTCTGGGTTCGAATCCTATAAATGGATATCCTGATAATATTGATGTAATATGAATTATATTTAATTTAGTTCAATTAACTTATATTGTTGGAAGCATTATAATTATATCTATATATTTAATATCTATAATTTTGAGGTTTTCAATTTAATTGAATGGATACCCCAAACATCATTTGCATCGTTGAATCTTTCCAAGATAGGGCCAAACTTTGTACCAAATTTCATCTCAGCCATTTATGGGAAGTCATAGGAGGGTGTGACGAAAGAATAATTTTCTAAACATAGATATTGATTAGAAATAGTATAGTTTGTTGAACAAACAGAATACAATAAATATATACACAACATATATACCTTCTGTTACAATTTTTGATAAATTCATAACACTGTTCATCGTTACTTCTAAAATAATAAATCATTTATTAATTTATTTTCTAATAACGTTATTTTTATAATATGTTAGCTTGACTCAGCAAATATATTTTGGATTGTACGTATAAAAAAGATAATTATAAAAGAATTTCATTTTTGGAACATACACTAAGCGCCATAAATGTTGTGATATATCTAACAAAATAGCCACTCATACATTATTCTAAGACTACAAAACTAATAACAATAATAAAATTGTGTTGCGCCAGTAAGATTTTACACATAATATACACTATTTTCGTAAAAATTATGCCACTCAGTATCGTATTTAATGAAACTAAAATTACCAAGGTTCATACATATTTGTAGCCATTTATTCGGTAATCAATTTTTATAGTTAGGAAAGGAAATTGACGAGAACTGTACAAATACACGTCGTCCCACAAAAGAGTGGATACTAGAAAGAGTATTACAACATGAAACATAGGCAGAACCTGTAGACAGTTTAAATTTCACAGACGAATCAAACTGGCCAAGTCACAATGGAAAGATTTTATAAGATCTGGAAGGATAGAGGTATCTCAATCAGCACTTGTCTTTCCCATTGCCTTGTATAGAGCTGACTCTTTTGAACTCTGGTGCTAGAAAAGAATACTGAGTTTCATGGATTGAGAGAAGGACAAACACCTCAATTGTCAGTCAAATAGATCCAAAAGGGACGCTGGAATCAAAAGTAGTCAAAATGTCCCTTTTTTATTTCGATCACGTCGGTCGTGCTGAGGATATGGAAAAAACTTGATGCTTGGTTACGTGGATGGATGGCGTGAGGGAGTACGGCAAGTCGACAATCCATCAAATGGTAAATGGGCCCGAAACAGAGAACGATGGAAAAGAGCTGCCTCGGATGTCGCCAGGGGTCGACCACAACTCGATGGTACAAGGTGATTGATTACAATTAGACTAATGGAATAATTATTTAGATTTAAGAACATTCATAGATTCACTTTGCTCTTTCTAGCAAAACTTATTCATACATTTTTGTTTAATGCTTAATTTACTATATAAATTTATGGACAGAAATAAATCAAAAGAGTGGATTAGTATATAAAATGCTTGATTTTAGAATGATCTTCATATCAGTTAGTTACATTCCAGATCTACAGTTGTTTCTGTTACTTCTTTACTGGTGTGATAATTTTAGATCTGTAGTCCAGACCTATAGAGTAATTAATGTATCCATCTGAATTTAATTCTATCATAGAGGAGAGATAAGTTGCATACTTATCTTACCGTTATTATATCAAACTCGTAAATATAGAAGAATTGAATTTCGCGTTACAGGAGCGTCATATACTAAATTAATTAATTTAAACTGGACATATTTTACTATTTAGGGGGATATGTTCAAACAATCCAACAAAGAATTATTGGCTTAAAATAATGATAGTAAATATGTATAATCTCACTTCTTGGGGAAATAAGCAGTAATTTTCTGTTGACTGAAAGAAAAAAACATGAAAAGACGCAATTAAAGAATGCTACCGAATAAACTAAACACTGCTACATACATAGTAATGACAAACTGAACATCGAAATTATTCTGAACTGAAATAAACGTTCTATAGCTGAAACTGGCCATAATCTCTCTTGCCGTGATTTCTATATTTAATCCTTAAATGTTCTTTTCTCTGGACATCCTATTAATTTCCATATTAGACGTTTATTTGAAGCATTTTTTTAAAACTTTATAATAGGATAAATTCTACGATTATGTAAACCATATTTGAATACAGTAGTTCTATTCAGACATCTTTGTAATAATTTAGATTATTACATAATTGAGCGTAAAATTAATGCAAAACGTTAATATTCGGCATTAGATTTCATTCCCATAATTAAAAACACACGGTTAATTCAATAATTTACGCTGGTTTCATTTTTCACATTAACATTAATTCAGAATAAAAAATGCTGGTATACTGTTGGATACTTCCGATAAGTTTTAGTACTATTTACAGAGTAGTCCTAGGTATAACTGACTGTAAGGAACCAAAAAAATATATTAGGTCTCAAAGGGGCTAATAGAAAATGTTGTTACGCTCGTTAAACAAAACAAAGTATATTTTCGAGTTTGATAATGAAAGCAATTTTTAAAAATTAAGAAGAATTTATCTATGTTTGTTGGACACACACTACAATTATAGACTTCAATATTCCATTAGAATGTTTCAATCGCATTAGATTGTTTTTGATCACATTAGATTTTTCGTATATAATTATTGAAATTATTTTGATGTGTTACGCTCGTTTCAAGTTTTGTCAACCCAAACTACAAGCACTTTAGTATATAATTATCTCTTTAGAAAAAAAAGTAAAAATACAATGTGCTACTACAGCTCACTATAGATTACCATAATTATGCATAATAGAAAAGGTAATACATCAATCAGAGCCATTTAAAAAATATGTTTTGTGATAAAAAAAAGTTCCAAGATATAGTTTTTTCCAAGTTCCAAGAGATGTTTGACACAAATTTTCATGAAATTATATGGATTTTTTGTTCAGAAATTGACCATTTTGAAATTTTAATATTTAAATAGGAAGAAGGTAGAATGTAATTTTTTAATAAAATATGAATAGTTCATTGGAATTCAGTCATATTTCGCATATCTATTCTCAATCGAGTATTTTATTAGTAGAAAAGGCATAGCTTTATCCAAGAGCAAAAAATGAGGTCCAGTGATTTTGGAAAAATAATCACACATTTCAATAAAAATTGATTTTCCAAAATTCAATCTTAGTGACTGAATTGATTCTTAAACCACTAAAAGTGATCTTGAAATTCGACATAATTAATCATTTCGAGCCATTTACTTGTGCTAAATACATAATTATGTACTTTTTGAAAAAAGTATGGACCTGCTCTGGTATGATGGTCCTTATAGACAAGCAACCAAAGCTGTTGCTAACTAAAAATCACAAATTTGAGAAAGATAGGATGTTTTGTTTGTATCTTGACCAAAATAATGATAATCAATTAGGTATTTCTTTAAAGACTAGTAGCTAGTTTGTCTAGAAAGAACATATCAGCTCCGTGAAGCCAACTGAAATTATGATAGTGGGTCAACCTGTCTTTTCCTAACTAAAATAGTATGCAAAACTGTGATGATTTTATGTCTATTCCTGAGTTACGCTCGTTTCAAACTTCATACAATTATTGTTGAGGCGTTCCTATAGAAGATTACTACTACTCCACCATCATATTCATTCAATGGCAACTATCAGAAACTTTAGTAGACTCATTTTTGAAATAAAGTATGACCTTAAATTGTTTCGGTATTCCAGCGATAGAAAGATGTATAAAAATATCCTTTGCATGTAAGATTTATATCTTGATGTATTCCATGCATGCATTTTTCATGAAAAGCAAAAAATGAAAAATGGTAAATATTCGTTAAAAGTTCAAGATCAAAACCACTATTCTTTTTATACATTAAAAAAATATTAATGCAAATTGTTAAATTATTTGAAATGGGATATGTAAACCAATGCATCTATATAAATAAAAAATGATCATAACAATCAGCTATTAACTAATACTGTTTGACCTCTTAACCTGATAATATTGTTTTATTTAAGTTAAGTACAACATCCCCACTTTAATATAGCAACTAAAAATTAAGAACACGTGTCTTGCAAGAGGTCTGTCGATAAATATTTTTTGAAAATTCATAATGCAAATATAGGGCGTGATTATCTAATCCAAAAGTTAAACTTCATCTAAACACACCAACCGGCACCATAAGAAATATTGCTAAGCTATCACATTGCCCAAAAATCAAAGTAGTCAAAAATCGATATTTATGTACCATTAGTCAATCTATTAGACACAATTTTTTTTAATTAGATTATTTCTAAAGTTATACTCAGGTCACTATATGAACAATATCATTAATTTTTAAAAGACATTTTTATACTGTTTTGATAAAGCATTGAAGCCATTTGAGTTTCCTTTAAAAGTCTATCACATGACACAAAGAATTTTCATACCAAAAAATTATTCAGCCAGTTTCGAACTTTCCGGGACTGACTTAGCGTTTGTTGGGGTGGATTGTAAAATGGAGTGCAGATCTCTATCAGCGGAGGGTTAAGAGACATTTGCCAAAGTGGCTGGGATCGAAGGGCTCCCCAACTGTGAGAAAAGACCGAGTAAACAGACTCATTATAACACACAGATAACATTACACACTTATTTTCAAATTATGGCTAATAGTGATTAAATTCTACTTTGAAATGTCATAAGCACTGTATAGACTTGGGGGACTACACCTCAAAACTAACAAATTTCCATGGGTCGATTGAACTCCAGTTTGGCAAATGGCTCTATGACATCATCAAGTCAAGAAAATTGACAATCTTTAGTTTGCACTTTTAAAAGTGTATAGAATCGATAATCATTAAAAAAATCTAATAGAATAGGTCGGTGTTTCTCCTAGGTATAGCATATAACCACCGATATGAAGTCAATTTTGGGTATTATGATATTATAAAAGATTTCTGTGGAATCTTTCCAATATATAATTTCAGCCAAGTCGATTCATGGGAAGTTGACTTTAGGGGATAGTACTACCTGCTACCTTTCCGTTACAAACCAAGCATTAACTCAAGGGTTAATAAATGATAAAACAACTTGTTAGTGTTACCTAAAAAGAGTTTTTGTTATTAATGAGGAAACTAACCTTTCAAGTTCAGGTTCTTTGTCTGGCTTGACAATCACACGATAAGTCAAATTTATTCGTGGCTTCTTATCATTGTAATCTTTTGGTACACTATGCTGAAAATAGAAATTGGACTGTTAGTTTATCTCGAAACAATTTGTCTAAAATATTAAGCCCAGGTACTCATTATAAAATACCCCGCACACTAAAACTAATTGTTCAGTCTGAAATTTGATAAACAAGCACCTTGAAAAAAATGTTAAATAAAATTGTTTCTTTTGAATAAAATCAATAACGTTATTCATACCAAAAAAAGGAAACTTCAAATTCGAAATATTGTTAATTGGCAATTTCAGATTTTGACATTAACTGTTTGATAAACCTATTTCTTTATATGCGATTGATAATAGAGTCCTAGAAAATCAAACTTTCCGTGGTGGATTGAACTGAAATTATGGGATAAACAATTTATTTTAGACATCATAGAGGTGCTTTAGGCACTCAGTAACACAAATCCATATTTTTTGACAACATTATTGATTAACGATTTTATTAGGAAAAAAAAACATATTTTTGTCGAAAATTACTTAAATGAGATTTAAAATTAGAAATAATGTATTAGAAAATTGAGAAAATTGGATGCTCAACATTTATGGTTACTGATCTATAAGGTCCATCATCTCAGGGCTGGTCCATTAAAAAGTGAATTTTATCATAATTAAATGGTTCTATGAATTTAAATATCTTATTATGAGATTCTAGGACATTTCTAGTGGATTTGGACTGCTTTCTTGCCATAAAATGGAATTTAAAAAAAAAAAGATTTTTAATGCATTGGAGGGTCCAGTCCCAAAATCAATGAACCTCAATTTCTGACTATGGACAAAAAGTCATCATTTTTGTTATCTGACACACTCATAATAACATACCGATATAGAATAGATGCACCAAATATGAACTATTTACATTTTTTGGAAATTAAATTTTCGTTTTTGAGCCACGGGTTAATGTATCAGAGTAAAATTAAGTTTTTAATATTGGTTTTCCGAGTATAACACTGCTACTGGTCACAAAATTACATAAGTTTCAAAAATGTAACATGTTGACCTTGGGTGTTTGCAAATATCTACCAAATAGCAACTAACTCCATCCAGGAATCATTTATTGTGAAAGTACATATTTTGTTATTTTAGACACAACTTCAGAAGAAGATCATCAAACTACCGTGATTTCTTTTTAAAAGCAAAAACGCCACAAGAGAATTATGATCAGATGTGTGAAATAAAAGTCATTCAAATCGGTTGTGGTTTACTGACAAGAGTCAGTGGAATAAAATTATGAATTAGTAGAACACCGTTATTAGCGTATACATCAGTATAACGATTTATTGCCTATTATTTTACATTGTATTACACATCAATTGTGTATAATATGTAGAATGAAATCTATACCGCAGTAAATATTAAAAAATCTGGCACGCCTTCGACAGTACTTACACAATCGCTATAACGTTCATAACGTACATACTTTTCAACATTTTCTATTGGAACAACTTTTCCATACAAATTCTGTTCTCAAGCAAACAAAACAATTTAAAGTTCTTAGTAAGTACTAAATGTCTAGTAAATTAACTTTTTTACTTAATAGATCAATTTGCGACATTTCATTGGGACTATAATGCAACTTCTCTATAACGTTTTCATATATCCCCATGGCGTACATTAGAGCGGTGGTCTACTGTACTTCAATTTTCCAATCTAACAATGTATTTTTCTCGTTTGGTTTTATTTAACTTTCTTTATGGTACACTAATTAGTCTATTTAATTCAACTTACCAACCAAGTCTCTTGCATAGATCCTTCCATTATTAAAATGCTGCCATGATTCAAATGAAAGCGAAATCTTGGTTTAAGACCCGACGGTTTGCCAGGTGTAGTACTAGTTCTTGTTGAATTCCCCGGTGTAGAAATAGATGAGTTTCCTTCACTGTTTTGTTTCTGAGCATATCTGTCTTTCTTGAGACATATCTCAAAACTTCGCACACTTCCTAATGAGATTGAAGCAATAGTTGCATAACAACCGAGCGAAGGCTCATCGTCCGAGTGCCATCCTATAGAATCACGACCTGTACGATACTGATTGCACATCACACTATTAAATTTCACATCTGATAAAAAATGTAGTTTAGACTGATATTTCTACACAGACAGTAAACAATAAAAACAACGAAAGAAAAACCACTCAAGCAAGATAGCAATTGAATAATTAACATTGCCAAAATTTTCACCGACTAACTATTCATGGTAACAGCAGTTTCTAACATAATAAAGATATTCAAAGCTGTCTTTGGCATGAAAATTTAATTCATTAGACTAAAGATAAACTTTTCGAAAACAAAAGTTAATTGATAGTAATTTTAGCATTAGTTTAGTGTAATAAATTCTCTATAAATGGTGTACCTTTCGGTCTGAGCAATAAAAATATCGAATAGATATTGAAATTATAATAATAAACCATAAAATATATATTTTACCTGTAACTTTAGATATCAATTCATTCAACTCCAATAATCTTGGATTCCACTCAGCATTGGAACCCCATGATACATTTGAGTAAGTATAGGGCAAACCATACCAACAAGTCATTCTGGGTTCTAGATAAGTACGATTATCAAAACTACGACCTTCTCTTTGTTCCCATGGTAATTCATGTAATAACTGTTGAAGGAGAACGTCGGCATCGGATTTTGACAGAAAATCAGCAAAATAACGAACTCTGTTATGCAATAAAAAAATATAATTAACTGCAGTTATTCAGATATGTATATTCCAAGACTTAGGACCGCAGAATTTTAAAATTTAAACAGACAAATTAAATGTTAAGTTTAACCCTATTCAGCCTACCTTATTTTGTGACGTTGCATCCCACCAAGGGCCGATGCAGCCTACATTTTGATATTTTAGTTATATCAAAAAAGTTACACAATCTAAGATCATAAAACTTTACATCGTGTATAATGTAAATGCTTTGAACAATGCTACAAATTATTGATGCTATACACTCGTATCAATTTATTTACGAAATGTACTATTTCAAAAATTGAAGGTTCTATAAAAAAAGAACGTGTGAAAAAATGGTAAAAATAAACATAATTGTATATCAGTGTTTTCTGCATCGATAAATGGAATGTTCACAAAGAAATGATAATATTATAAAACAATCATAATTGTATATTCAGTGTTTTCTGCATAGATACAAATCATAGACATATTTTGTGCATGGTTTGAACTGTAGCCTGGCAAAATACGGTTATTTACTGTATATTTTATCACATGAGTGATAAAAAAGTATTAAAAGATTAGAATACTTATTCTGGATGGATTTTCACGAATGAGGTTCAAAATAACCACAAGAGAATTTCAGGAAAAGTACTAGTGTCAGTAAATTATACCAAAAATGCAATCATAATAGTTAAAAATATATGTGGTGGGCGGATCTGCCCATGGTGGACTGAATAGGGTTAATTAATGTTCTTGGGCGTTTGCCAAGCTAAAATATTGTGATATCTGTCTGGTTAAATAAGCTCAGAAATTCAATGATTATACACCAAACCATTTTGAACTTATGGCACTTTCTGTATAGTATCAAATATCCTATCCTTTATAATACGATTGCGTAACAAAAACTCTGCAAATATTAAATACATACGAATAGTATGCATAAAATTGAAATACAATCTTGGACAAAAGTAACCATACCGCCTTATCTAACTGTTTGACATAATAAATGAACCCCTAGAATAGTTAAAACACATTTACCTAGGTTCATTGGTTATTTTAAAATAGTCAACAGGCCTCGAACAATATGAACAGTGAATTTCAGTGCAGGAAAAATAATCTTTCTACTAGCTACCTCACTCAGTCAGTTAGAGACCAGCAACAGATTTCATATTGGGTATTACTCGTTTTGTTGTGTAGTAGTGTAGGAATACGGTACGGATTTAATCGGACAGTAATGGCAAGGCTGAGGCGCGTAGCGCCGAAGCTTTGCCATTAGC
>JAUYWI010101149.1:0-11521 GCA_034780595.1 Parotoplana pacifica | reverse complement strand
ACTACCTAGGTACCTATACTGTCATTGAATTTAATTACTAGGTAGGTAATTTATTGGAGACTCGGGTTCTATTGGAGACCTGGGTTCTATTGGAGGTCCGGGTTCTATTTCACTGGATCTCTTGGACCCAGGTTCTATTAGAGGCCCAGGTTGTATAAGAGGCATGGGTTCTATTAGAGTAAAGATGGTAGTTTACAAATAAACTGTTAGCCTAAATAAAATTTAGTGACAGTTGACAGTCATAGCATTAGTCAATTATTTTATCAAGCCAATTCTATTTCCTTAGCCCTATATGGTTATCACCTTGTGCCATTGAGTTACAGCCAACCGCTGGTGACCAATTGTGTAGGATTTTGATGATAACTTTGCTGGTTTGTGATATGAGAGCAATTGTCCAGTAATTTCCACACTCCTTCTTGTCACTTTTCTTGAAGATGGGAACATAGACTGATTATTTCCAGTCAGTGGGCCAAATTTTGGTCTTACAGATGGAGTTGCACAGATTGGTAAGAATCTTGATTGTATCTTCACCCCCTGTTTTTACTAGTTCTATAGGGATGCCATTGTAGTTAGTGACTTTTGCTGTAGAGATATTCTTGATAGCTTTAATGACTTCAGTCTCTAGTATGTCAGGTTCATCAACATATGTAGTTTCTTGGAAGATTTCTGTAATTTTTGGATCTCTCTTATTAAGAGATTATTTTCTTTTAAGTATTGTGCATGCATGTGTGTTAAAAATTGCCATTCTAAACTCACATACCTTGAAAAATCAATAATTTGCTACATATAACAGCCAACAATTTCTATAACATGTTAATTAAGTTTTCAGCACAACTAAAAACTGCTTTTCCCAAGAATTATATGATTATTGGCATGTTTTTTTTAGGCAGAAAAAACAACTTCTGAAGCTCATAGCTTGAAAACTACTCATCAAGATTTGTTTTACAGTAGGGATTTTGGCAGTAGTACAACATATATGTCAAATTCATCTTATTCTGGGAGCCCTTAAAGGAGAGACAGTACAATATATACATCTTTTCAGGTAATCCTTTTTTTCTTCAGAACAAAAGCCATGATGATCATATTACAGACTTGTTGCTATAGGATACTTCTTAATGAGTTGCTTTGTACATTTAGATGATGCTTTTGAACATTTAAACATAAAATGTTTTATGTATGGTTGCTAGGGGTTCCAAAATTTCATAACAACAAACTATTTTAAACATAAGTATGCATTTTTGGCACTTAGTTTAAAAGGTTACTATAAGATATACCTTATTGTTTTTGTTTATACTTCTAGATGATACTTTTGAAGATTTATAAATAATATATTTTATGTATGGTTACTAGGGACTCCAAAATTGCATAACAACAAGCTATTTTTAACATAATTGTGTTTTTGGCACTTAGTCTAAAATTAGTTGATTTTTAATCAATTGATTTCCATTAGAATCTGATATTGGAATTAATGTGTGTTTGCTAGGAATACCAAAAAATACAATAATAGCAATGTAGTTTTAGTAATATATCACAGCCATGTCTATATTTCCAGATACTAAGGTGTAAGTTTTCTGCTATTAAAAAGAGAAATATGTCAGCTTAGATTATTTATTTGTATAGATATTATGTAGGTAATAGCTGAGAAAGAAAGTTATATTTGAACAATAAACCTGTTAGTAAACAGGAGAATGGGTAATGCTTAGAAAAGTTTGTAATTATAGATCTATTGTAGGTAGAAGGTTGTTATGTACCTTTTTAAAACTTATATCACAACTATATTATCATATGATTTAGAAATAATTAAATAATATAAAACAATTTACTACAAAAATGGTCTAAACAGGCAGATAGAAAATAAATAAAGTTTTTATAGAAAATGTATAATTGATAGATAAATAATTATCAAAGAATGGAAACAAATTTTGTATGAACCAATTTAGTTTTTGAAACTTTAAAAATAAATTATATGGCTAAATCAATGCATACATATAAAATTATCTTTTCATGCTGTGTAGTCTGAGTTGTACAGCTTAAAATAAAACTAAAATCTAATAGGAATTGAAAAACTACTATAAAGAACTACATGTAGCTACTATTGTTATCTTAACTTTATATGTATGCATTGGTTTACCTGAATATAATTTACTTTTACCATTTCAAAAAACTAAATTGTTGGATACAAAACCTTGTTTCCATATGTTTTCATGTTTAATCATTCATACATTTCCTTAAAACTGTTTTTCTATCTTTTTATATAATTACAATTTGTGTTTTTTATTTAAAAATAGGTGGTAAATTACTTTTTGGCATGGCTATATATAACTACTATATCAGTTTTGTGTTAATATTCTCACTATATCTAATCACATGGGTTGAAGCTATCAAAACAAATAGGAATTATATAGTTGAGTTCAACAAAATATCTAAAATTTATAAAAATGTGAGGTAATTGAAGAAAATGAGGTTCCTACTAAAACAGTAGGTAGTAAAATTGAGGTTACTAAACTGAAAGATTGCCATTCTATTCAGTCAATGTATAGATATTTTAATGATTATTTTGCTCTTCTTTTATTCTTCCATGATTTACTTAATAACATTTTTCAATTTGATAAATCACTGCAACCTAATGTTGGTAGAAATTAATTTTTAGTTTATGAAAATACATTTCAGTGAGAATCAAAATTCATTTAAATATAGTACTGATATATGTCTTCCCAAGTAAAAAAAAACATTAAAATAATTTGTGCATTGCTTCCCAACCAATCAGAGACTCCCTACAGATACACTTTTTGATAATGATTTGGAATCTCTAGCTCCAAAAAATGACTAACTTCAATCCAGCTGATGTTATTTACTTTAAAGTGACTTTCCAGTTAATGTTTGCAGGTAGCAATATATTAAAAAATCATTTTTTTAAATTCTGCTGGTAATAATTTTTTAAAGTATGCCAATAAGTAACCATAATATGGTTTTGATTACTTTAATATTATTATTTTAATTTAAAAAATTTACTACTTAAACATAATAACGACATTTTCCTTTGGAAGCTATATTTTTAGAAATTTATATTTGTACTGATAAATGATAAAGTTATTTGTAACCACAATTATAAATTTAAGATACATAATTAATTCTTATAATTGTACTTTAAAAAAATAAATTACTCACATATTTGTGGTAGTAAATGTTCAAATTTTCCATATTATGTGAATTTAGTATAAAATTGTCATAAAATTGTCATACAAAAATTATTTCCAGAGAACTAAGCATTGACTGGAAAGACCCTTTAAGCTGATTTCATCATTAGCTTTATATAGAGAAACTAAAGTAGAACTAGTGGTACACAAGGATTTGATTTAACATGCAAAATAAAATAAACTTTGACTCAGGTTCTAGTTTTTGTTAATAAAAGAAATAACTTTGTCTTAGGTTTTTAGACCTGAAGTCTAGTTTAAAAAAATAAAACTTGCCTTGATCTAACCACTAATAGATTTTGAAAACTATTCTATTTGATTTATTATTAGTTTCTATTGGTTTTGGAATGATTTTATTTGATGATATTATTTCAGAGACTGTCCCAAATTATTGGACTGTAATTTCTGATTTTGGATATGGCTATTTTTTTTGTACTTGGAACACCAATTACACCCAATGAAGAATATATTTGCCAAATATTAAGGAATTTTGATGGACCTTCTATTCATACCTACTTATGATTTCCATACTGGACAATCTTTTATACAAAAATTTTCTATTTATGTTTATTATTGAAACTTTCAACTTTGGTTATGTATTGTCACACAACATTTTCTGGAATTTAAAGAAAATTTGAGCTATGTTGATCTTTTATAAATGGTTTAACTTAACTACTATATTGTTGTTGATTTTATTCAAATTAATTTTAATTGCCTTTCATTATATATCTTTTACAGATTTCAAATGTTTTCCCGAAAAAAAGATAAACCAGAAATATCCATTCCAACAAATTTTGAACATCTTTTTCATGCTGGGTTTGATCCATATAGTCAATGTTTTTTTGGACTACCACCACATTGGTCAAACATGGTTAACTCTGAAAATAGAAGAATGCCTGTTATAGATAATAAGCAGAATTATAACCAAGAAACTAAAATACAACCTTCTAGAACTTCTATTCCAAAATCAAGGTCTCTTCACAATTTTGATTTAAATTATCTTGGAAGACAAGCTAATCAAGAATCTAGTAACTACAATTATGATTTAGATTCTAGGAGAGAAAATTCATCAAGTAAGAAAGCCTTAAATGAAAAATCAATGCAATCATCTTACAATCAAAATGGAGTGAGTTTTATTTTATAGATTTTTGTATTCTAAACTGATTGTTTTCCCTTATGCAAAATATGTGCACTCTGTATTTACTATTACTCAGTTGGCAGACAAGATAGAATATTATCACTGCCATCTCAAGTAAAAAGTGTCCTATGTATTGATTTTTTAATTTCAAAATTATGTACTATTTCTATTGTCTACAATAAGAATACCATAAAAGCTGTGTACATATAATTGTGGAACATCATCATATATCATAGAGTTAAGAAGAACTTTATTGACTCATTAAATTAGAGATCCCTATAGGATAAGATGAAAGTGCCAGAATTTTTGTGTAATCTTATTATAAAATTAATTAATTAATTAGGTGTTGGTGCAAATTTGATATTTTGCTTGTTCTCTATTATGGAAGATAGATTTTGTACTAGAAAATTCTGACAGAGGATATTATTATAAATAATGGAAATGGTGATTTAAAAATGAGTCACACGAGACTGTGAACATGTTGACAACACATCAAGGGTAATAATGTACATAATTAGATTATGGACAGATTGGGTGAATTAGAAGAAATTAAGAAACTTCATTTATTGACACAAAACAGTCTAAATGTCTCATTTAATGCACCATCAGTAGCTGAGATCAGTAAATGGATGTCCGAAGACAACAAATTTGAGAAAATGTCAGTGTACACTTTCTTCAATATGTATTTGTATCTGTAAAAAAGTAACAAATCCAAAGTTTTTTTAAACATTTTTATTCATTCATGAGTTATGTCCCTCCAAAGATCTGACCTAGGATAACCAGTTTTACAAAAGATGATTTTTGCTCATTTTTGACAATTTATAACTTTTGACTGACAAATAATTTTTTCCTGACTAACTAGATCATGTGTCATTGTCAGTTTCTCTTAAAACATACCCCCAAAGTTTGTAAAAAAATATTGACTTATTTAAAAATATTTAATAAAAAACAGACAATACAAATGGTTATTTTCGACATTTTGTTTTGTTTGCTTGCTGAATATAAACAAATATCACTGGTCAATATTATGTTTTTTTATTGGAAGTATTTTTATATCACTTCAAAATAATAAGTGTTCATCTATCTTCTATGTCATGATGCAAATCTGACAAATCAGTATTAATCAAACTTTATTGGCCTCTTTCATTAACAAGAATTTGTTCAGCAATTGTTTTACTATGTCACTTATTGGATAACAATAAATATCTTCCTTGATTGGATACTTGTAAAAGACTGGGCCTGACTTGTGGAGAGCCAAAACATTAGCAGAACCATTTTCGATTGTCTTAATTCTTCCAGTTATGTCTCTCTGTAGTCTTGTTGATGATGACAGAGAGACATATATTGTTTTGTGAAACTGGTCATCCAGGGCCATAACTCATGAATGAAAATCAATGTTTCAAAAAATCTTTGGATTTGTTACCTTTTTTATAGATGCATATACATGATACCATTTTAAAGAATATTGAAGAAAGGGTGCCACAGGCCATTTGTTGTTTCTGTATGGAATGACCCCTTTCTGAAATTCGAACTGTTAAAAAGGAAGAATAATACTTCTCATGAATATATTATTTGCAACTGTACTGTTATCTTCATGGACATAATTATATGTAAGTTTTTAAAGGAGACCAGCTTCAATAATGTCAAAAATCCATTAGGTGGAACAATACAAAATGGACAGAAATAAGTTTATGTAACAATCCTAAAAAGAACAGAAATGATCAAAAGATAACAGGAGCATTGTTCATATATTATTTTATTTATATAAATGAATTATTAGATCTATTTCAATAGTTTTAATAGATTACAAATATATGGATACTAAAAGATTATTATCTTAGCATAATAAATTCTATAAATCAAGATGATTGAACATCAATGAAGAATGGGTAAATTTGATTTTAAAAGATTTCTTAGTGCATCTCAATTAAATTTTAGTTAAATATGCATTGTATGAAGTATATATGTAGGTATACCAGATTAATCTAACTTATGAATTTTACATAAATGAAATTAGTTTTATATAATTGATATTATGCATCATACACAACTTTCAAATAGATAAAAGCTAGGTATATACTTCTGCTGTACAGCATGTCTATGTTGTACACCTTTTTGTTGTGTTTGTTTTACTGTTGTAAGCATTTGCCGTCAGCAATGTGATACACCAATATACTTTCTTGTTGTATGTGTGTTAAACAGCATGTTGTGTGGAATGATTTTCTATGTCATTCCATACAACCAACAACAGATACAAAATTCCCAATTTTATTGTTCTTGTGAACATCGATTTATAATAGATTCTGTTAAATTAAGTATATTTGAGTACAGTTTGTGGACATTTCTAAATCCGTTAAATCTATTTTTGTGCGAACAGAAAGATGGAAGAACAACAACGAACAGTGATGAGAAAACTGTATGTTTACGAGATAGTTATGTGGGGGCAAAAAGACTCAAACATCTGCAGAACTGGATCTACGAATAAATAATTTTTAAAATGAAGTCGTAGAAATATTGTGCTCCATATTTATAGTATGAGCGATTAAAAGACAATACAACAAAAATTTACAATTTTGAAAATTCTCTACGTCATTTTGTTGTACAACAATATTTACAGTTAAATGTTGTTCATACTACTACAACATACAACATGATGTGCAACAGAAGTATAAACTTATTAAGGAATGGTGTTTGGGAGAGAATAAATTAATTGACGATTTACGGAAACTCGATCCACAAATGTATTTTAATTATTTCCGAATGTCATCTAATGGGTTGTTCTTCCTTTCTTCCGTTTGCACACAAAATAGATTTAACGAAATTATAAATGTCTACAGACTGTACTCAAATAAAGTTTGTTTAACAGAATCAAAAATACCATCTATCCTGAACTCGTAGAATCCATCCTTACCTGTGACCCCCTGCCTGGTAGGTTATATGGGCGCTCCAAAATTCAAGCAAAATGGCTGTTTGTATGACTAAGTGTGCCCAATACAAACTTACTCAATGTTTGAATAATATTATCCTTCCCGATATTCCCAAATATTTATGGGTGACCTCTTCTCATGAATTTTTAGATAAATTTAAAAAAATATCCTCCTAAAGTATTTTTTTAGATCAGATGTTACTAGTATATTTACCAGAAACCATTGAGTTAACTAATTTGGTTTACAATAATTCTTGTCCTCCCACCTGTGACAAATCTTCTTTCTTAATTATACTACTTTTGGGGAATTTATTTTTGATGATAAATTATACAAACAAGTTGATAGAGTGGCTATGGGCTCTCCATTAGGTCCAACTTTAGCCAACCTCTTATTGATGTGAACAACTGGCTTTATTCTATACTAGGTATGTTGACGATACTTCTCTAATTGTTACTGAAAGTTTCAACTTCACTAGATTCTTAGATCATATGAACTCACAAAGTTAACACATTAAATTCACTATTCCCTTTTTAAACATGAAAGTCAGCAGAATTATAGATAAAATCAATACTGAAGTATGGAGCAAACCTACCCACAGCAATCTTCTTTTAAACTTTAATTGTTCTTGTTCATTATTTTGGAATGCTGGTCTTGTCAATAGAGCATTTATAAATTCTTCTTGGTTTAGTTTTCATAATGAAATTTATTTTAAAAAAAATCTGTTTTCAAAGCTAACCTTTATCCTATTAACTTCTTTTATAACTGTAATGAAAACTTTCTGACTCAGAAACTTATTGATAGAGCTCCCTTTACTAAAGATTCTTCCTCAAGTTATTCTGCCTTTCTTATTTGGGTAATCATACTCAGACATTGCTAAAAAAAGATCTCAGAAGAACATCAAGTTTGCTTTTCGTACAATCAAAATTGGCATTTATTTTCCCCCCAAGGATATCGTCCCTACATATCTCAAATCTAGTGTTGTCTACAAATTTACTTGTCAACGAGATGTAGGCACGACCTACATAAAACAGCACCTGGGTGTTAGAATTAAAGAACATTACAAAACTGGACCAATTAGCGAACAGTAATGAACTCTGTGGATTGCCATCAGAACGATCCATTTTCTCAATTTAAAGTTTTACCAACAGCCAACGATGAATATCAATCTCAATCAGGGAAGCCATTTTTATTAAACATTTTTTGTAACAGTGATCCTGACAATTTGAATACTTTTTTTTAGCTAATAATGGTGCTTCTCTTTTCCTGAAACTTTTTTGTTATTTTTACTTTAAAAAGTTCATCTTATTAAATTAATGTCTTTATTATTTTGTTTGTTTCCAATATATACAAATACTATCTATTTTATTGTTTAGCCTAATTTAAAGTTAAGTCATAGCATTGGACCTTCACAAAACAGTAGTGCATTTTATCATAATGATAAGGAAGGTATAGCTGTCAATAAGTTATCTCAAAGATTGGCTGGTACTGAAATTAATCGTGATAAATCAAAAAGATCGTCATCCAAGGACCAAAATTCCTACAATGATGATATCTATTGTCTTAGTCACACGCAATGGGAGCAACGAGAAGCTTTTAATCCAGTTATTTATCATTCCTCTGAAAACATTGTAAGTACTTTTTTTGTATTCATAACTTTAATGTTGAATACTCAGAAAATAAATGCTATTTAGTTCTTTATTTATTTAATAGGTTGACAATTTGTCTGATTCTCGGCATCAGCTGTTTTCTCATTTGCCAGTGAATCTGAAGGTTAGATCTTCTTCCAATGAGATACTTTCAGATACTAGGAATCACAATGCCAATGTTCCTTCTAGACATAATTCCGAATTGTTACAAAACAGGAATTCGCATAACAAATTCAGTGATCCAGCCATACAAGTAAAACCAAGAGGTAGAAGCCACATTGGACAGGTAATTTTGCTTTGCTATTTACTTTTTAAATTATTAATCAAGATGCCCATGATTACATAGTTTTTATTTAATCTTGAAGGGATGTTGTTTTTTTATGTTGAAGCCATAATATTTTTACACATCTTTTGGTTGGATTACATTCATTACTATGATGTTAGTGCTATCGAAGGCTTGACAGATATTATTTTTTTATTTCTTATTTTGAATGTTTGTTGCAGTAAAGATTTTATTCTTCATATAATTGGGCTGTCAATTTTTAAGATTTAATCTTTAACATCGTTGTAGTTGATGGTTCCTTGAGTACTGTCTTCTTGTGATGTTAATTTTCTAACTTTCAATTGGGAATTAGAAGCAGTAGAAGTATCAATCATGAGGCATTACTAATGCTCTATATCTATATGTTTTAGTCTCCTCTGCCAGCTGTAACGGTAACTGTCCATAATGATTCCACAATTGGAAGAGCCGCGGAAAGTAAAATAAATTTTCCAGAAGAACACAGAGATCCACCAAAGAAAATTATTCGTAGAGCCACTATAACACATGCAGAAGTATGATTGCCAATTTTTATAATCATTAGCACTCTTATTTTCAGTAATTTATCTTAATTTCACACAGAAATCAAAGACTTTTACTAAATTTTAGATTACTTAGAATATTTATTTTATACTTCCCACTGTTCTTCAGAAACCGCTAAAAACTGTAGGAATGGATTTGATATTACACGAAAATATAAACATTTCTTTTATTTGTCCAATAAAATCTACTAAGTCTGAAGGATTGTGTTAATTGATTACATTCGATTCATATCTCTAGTTTCGAGTTTCTGTGGAAGGTGCGGTGATTCCAGGAGATCCCCGCCAAGACTTTAAAGAAATTGTACAATTAGGTGAAGGAAGTACTGGTGTGGTGATGTTGGTAGAAGAACTTCGCACGGGATATAGAATGGCATTGAAGAAAATGAATATTTGGAAACAACAAAGGCGTGAACTGCTTTTCAATGAAGTGAGCAATTTTATACGGAATCTTTTTACCAGTTTTCAGAAACAAACTAAAAATAGTGTAGTCAATTAACGCTGACAAAAGGCTGGCATAGCAGATCATCCCAGGGACTCTAGCGCAATTCCAGAACACTACCGGCTTCACCCCTTGTTAGGGATCATCAGATCAACATAGGAAATTGCCGAACCTATGCCAACCGTTTGTCAGGGATAATTGACTATTGCACAATTTTGTTTTTTTGGCTTAATATGCAAAATCATTTTTGCCTTTTTAATCTTGGTGCGATACCTATGTATAAGCGCAGGTTTGAAATTGGAATCTAGAGCTCCTAGGCTCGCTACTTTTCAGGTAGTATGAGCTTGGGTTCGGCAACTTCCTCTGTTGGCCTGATGATCCCTAACAAGGGTGAAGCCGGTAGTGTTCTGGAATTGCGCTAGAGTCCCTGGGATGATCTGCTATGCAGCCTTTTGTCAGGATTAATTGACTATTGCACTATTTTGTTTATTGTATGTACGTACCTCCGGTTGTAATGTTTAATTATTAATTACTAGTCACATAGACATTGGAATCGGAGCACTTAAAACCAATCTGAGGTACGGGGGTGAAACCACCATTGCAGCAACTGACAAAGATCACCTGAAAACTAGTTTAAGCAGCGTCAAAGAAGCGAAGGGAAAGGACTGTACCTGAACTTCTAGAAAAAGAAAGTCCTAGCTACTGACCCACTCGATAGTTTCGAGCTGAATGGAAAGAAGGTGGCAGTTTCGATTTCCTGGGCTCCCTCATTTCTGCTGATTGTAGTTGCGATCAGGAAATCAGAAGAACAGCAATGGCTAATCTTGACAAAGTGTGAAAAGACAAAGATGTCCAACAAAGACAGAAAAAGATCGTAGAAAGCTTGGTCTTTCCACTCACTCTTTATGGCTGTGAATCTCGGACAGTCAATTAGTCGAATCGTAAGAAGATTGACGCCTTCGAGCTTTGGTGCTGAAGCAGGATGCTGAGAATACCTAGGACTGCAATAAGAAGAAAATCATCAATTTTAGAAGAGGTAAGCGAACCTTCATTGGAATCCAGAATGGTAAAACTCAGACTTAGATTCTTTAGACATATCATGAGGGCGGATAATAGCTTGAAAATAATATTATCGTTGGAAAATGTGAAAGGAAGCGTGGAAGACACACACAGACAACATTGGATGGACGACATCAAGAACTGCACCAGCGGGAGGATGTGAGGAAGTGGAGGGGAAGTGGTCGAGGGAGGATAGGGTCAGTATGGCGCGGTTCAGGTGTGGGCATTCCTTAGAGCTTAAGGGTTTTAGAGAGAGG
>JAUYWI010101138.1:0-11522 GCA_034780595.1 Parotoplana pacifica | reverse complement strand
TAATCACGCCAGACAAACTAGTATGGTGTGCAAAATTTAACCAGAGAAACTATTGCTTAGTTAACTAAACGGCGTTTTTGTCATTTATTATGGAAAACGGTGTATATCTTGTACCTAGGCAATATTAATGACCATATTTTTTATTAAGGATGTTGACGAATGTTTCATGTGGCAAAATGATATCATATAGGATGTTGAATTTGTAAAAATTCTTTGTTGCTATGCATTTGACTATGAAAGTTATTTGCCGTATCATATTTTATCAAAATAGGTTCCTGTTGAGAGTATTGTTTGCGAAATCATTGTCCTATGGGTGATATGCAAATGGCGAAAAAGTAAAAACTGTATTTTGATGAAAATTGTACCCTTGAAAGAAATTTACAAAGGATAATCCTCAAAACAAGTCCAAATGTAACTATCCAATTGATCTCTCTATGGATAGCTTTGATGGCTCTTGGAGAATTAAAAGCGAAAAATGATTTCATCATAATACATCATTTAACCCGTCGTTGATGAAGAGGGGTTCTAGACCCCTCCATAGCACATACAGTATGTTTAGACACATGTGGCCACAATAAATGGAGGAACAATTTTAGAGCTGAAAGTGATTATGTAAATCCATTTATTAGACATAAAAATACGAATCAGAGAGTATATATATCTAGCTACAATCATAATCTTACATATATGTACATATTACGAATATTCACTGTCCTACAAATGTTTTGCTGAAAATAAATAGCGTCTTCAATTTTTTTAACAACAGAAGTGACATATGTTAAATGCCAAGCAGCATCAAACCTACCATTTTCCATTAGTAACGAATGATTTGTAGAGATCCTTCGTTGAAATATTCGATTTTTTACATGATACAATGCGCCTGCATTATAAAGTGAGGTTTAGATCCCCCTTGACTATCATATTTCTAGTGCATGGATTTAGCACTGGATTTTGATTATTTTCTATTATTTTATTGATATAGTTAATGGATGTCCTTTAAAAATGTTTTTTTAATTTTCTATTTGTCCTTTTGTAAGAGACTTGTACCCGAGACTTATGATGCAATTAATGTCCTTAAAATTAAATTTTTCTGTTATATTCATGATAAATTTAATCTTTTTTAACGACTATGATAATGTGATTTGTGCGTTTCAGGTTGGATGAGAATATGTCACCCATATACCTTTTATTAGTAACTTTATGAATTGTACCATCATTCATAGTCAGTGAACAATCTAGTTTATCTGTTCGTAGTTGTTTATTTCCTGAGAAGTAGTAAATAATTTGAAGGTCATCCGAATAGTTGCATATAATACCATTATCTTATTTTACATTTAATGTTTCATTGTCTATGTTATCAGTAACATATTATGTAAAATGTTTGACACTTAGATGTCCACCTTGTGGTGTGCCTACTACCATTGATTCGCTTTCGCATCGATAATGCCAAAATGTTTTTATAAAAAATGATCTACATATACATATCTTCACCTTCTTTCATCCCATTTTGAAGTATTTCAGGGGTTCTGGCATGTTATATTTATTGGTTTGAATAAACTACTTGCATTCATGTTTCCAAGTATTTTGGTTAATATTTTTTGTAATTTTGTATGTCAGAATAAATTTCGCTCAGAACTGTACTGCAATATTTGAAGATTATTTACTAGCTGGTATATTGTTTGGTCCTCCTGAACTGTTTCGTGTACATTTTCTTCTTTAACAGTTTTAGTTTCACTTTGTTTTATTTTGTTATCAGTTGTCTAAATTGTTGTATATTTATTTATATGTTTGTCAAATCTAATGTATTTCTTTTAGAATTTATTTAGCTTATCATTTTGTCATTTCATTTCTGATTCTATTTACTATTCATTGACATGAGATAGATTTCTGTTTCCTCCAGTTATTAGTAGAACGTCAACTGACTTCAATGATTCTTCTTTACCATTGAATTGTTTTCTGTTAGAGATATAATTTTGGTTTCAGATAGTTTTTGCAGTTCCTCTTCATATTAATTATCAATAGATGTTTTTTTGGAGATGAAGCCAAAACAGATTTCTAACCTTTAGCTAATTAGATACATAAAGTGCTTAATGCCAGGAATATTGATATTTATCATGGGATTCCATTATATTTTTAAAGTTAGTGTAGAAAGATTACTTAGATTGTTTATAGGCAACATAGAAAGATGAAATTGCTCGTATCTAGTTTGAATTTAATTTGTATATCCCTCCTTATATTTACGGCATTTACATAGTACCACAATCAAAGCAATACTTGAAATAAAAACTAATCCAGAAATTGTTTGATATGAAAATTTATTGCAAACTAACAAAATATAAACTCCATAAACAATAAAATAAAATAAACTATATGACTGATTGTTTAACGATAACTTATATTGGTAAATGATTTAATATTTTAACTGTGTTTTATGTAACTTAACTGTATAATTATGATTTTTTATTATTGGACACATTATGTATGTATAGCTATTTGTTTAGTTATTGTGTACCGATAATAAATTAATTGTTTTATTACATAATTAATTATAGAAGTTCATTTCAACAATGTTGTTCTTTTTCAAACTTTTGATATAATGAGACTAAAACACAATATTGTGTGCAGAATTAAGGGCTAATGGAGTGGCGGAACTCTTCCTTGTTTGATGGGGCTCATAAAGCCTCTCCCTCCACAACGGGGCCACACAGCCCCAGGTTACTGTGATGCCTAATACAGCTATCATAGGAGTTAGCCGAGGCTATTTGCTTATCCATGCGTGGTGAAAAATCACACCCTTCTCGAGGTACCCTGTGCATGCAGTCGACCGAATAACAGAATTGGTGGATCTTGAGCTGACCACTCGATAACTGGTTGCCAAGACTAATGTGCTGACGCAAGCAGTACCTAGGTCTGATTGTCGAATGGTGAGACGTCATAATTGTGTCCCAGTCTGTCTTTGCCAGACAGATTTGTTAAAATCCACACTTCTCTCCGTGTCTCTCATAGAATATCAATTCTGACTCTATCACCAAATCCAGACCATCAATTGTTTCTACCGTTCCTGGATAATGGCTCACAGGTTCGGCTCTTCATGCCTTCTTCAATCGCTGGTAGAAACCAATGTAACTACAACAATCAACACTCAAATCTCTAATTTACTGCTCACAGACACTGCTGATTTCAACCTTAAAGAATACCAAATGATCACTTTAAGTTTTTAGTGAGTCACGACCAGGTCTGGAAACCTTGCAAGGTCCCGAAAGCGCTCAGTGGCTAGACAACTCACCTCCGAACCGCCGGATAAAAAATGAAGGTGTCCTTAAGGAGCCGCTCTTAGCAAACAAGAACAGTGAAGAGGTTGCCAACAGCGTTTAATAGATGCTGCCTCCCATGGTGATCTAAAGTAGTATTTGCGAAATAGCATATAATTTGTCGATCATAGTTAAAAGGGCTCTTAGATACTGTTGCAACATAGATCCCAACTGATTCGAACCGCGATAGCCAACAACAACAAACTAAACGATATCGACCCTCTCCACAAGCATACTCCAGCCTTATATCTAAATATAGGTCAAGAACAACAAATACATCAACATCGCACATGCGCGGTCAATTCCCTCCAACCAACCCAACTGCGGAAGATATCTTGCCATTTTGCCTACAACATCACTATGCAAGGAAACCTAAAAAATATCACCAGCGCATATATCGTTCAAACTAGAGACACCATCCACTCTCTACTCACCCCTAATTAATACATGCCATCTCTAGCTTCAACCACCACCCCTCTCTTCTCCCAGCAAGGACAATCCTAGTGTCGATTATGAGAAACAAGAGAAAATCTCCCCTGAAACAAAGAGGGCACCGTAAGGTGTTAATAAAAATTACTTAAAAATCCACCAAGGTTCCATTAAGAAACTTCTCTTTCATCTTTTTGTGCAGTGTGCCCACTGTTCCTGTCATTAGGTGGAGCTCTGGAGGTGGTATTAATTCGACAATACTTTGGTTGTCAGGACCCCTTTAACAGAAATGGATGTACAACATTGTTTTTTTTGTTCCTCTTTGTTTTGCTCACCACCATGATATGTCCAAAAGGAATCTGTCATAGACATTAGAGTTCGTGTCTTACCACATGCATTCAGATGGTTCTTGTCAATATTACACCACGAGCATGGATGTAAGCTACTATGAGATGTCATACCAATAATTTTGTTGATTAATTTAAGATCGCTAGCAATACTGAATTGTCTTGACAGTTCGTGCAAACCGAGCCGGATTCATATTGTTTTCAAGTTTGAATAATTTTCTTCAACGTCAGATGCCAAAGCAATTATGAAAATTGTGTGTCCACCAGTATGTTAAAGAACAATCTTTATCAACACATTGATTGCTTTCAAATACAGAAAGGCAGACTTTGAGGAATCCTCCTACGCCGTCAACCGCGATCCTCAACAACACATCATCCTGATTTAAAGGCCTTTCCACTATTATTTTATCAATCGGTTTATCCAAATTCTTACAAGTATTGTTGGGTTTAAACTCACGTAATACAACTTTCTTTTCAATTGGAATTTAAAAAAAATTTCCCATGTACTGTCCATCGCTTTAAAACTGTCCTTCAGTTAGATTTAAATTTAAACAAAGCAATACGACTCATATTAATCATTGTCATAACTACATACTTACTGATATTTGTAATCATATTTTAGTATTTGTTTTTCTCATAAGCAAGTTTCAACATAAAATTAAATATTTTCGAATAATTGGATTTCTTTCATATTTTTCTGATAAGTATATAAAAGAAAAATGAACTGTTCGATTTTTAATCTTATTTCATTTTAATACTTCCGATCATGTCCTTAACGATATTTTGAAAACCAATTGTATACAAATTTTTTAGCGGTTTCGCTTTCAAAAAGAGCCATTTTGTTTCTTTTATGAAATTTTACCAATTTAATAAGAAATGACCCGATAGATTTTTAATTTTCTTTCGTTTTATTACTTCTGAGCGTTGGGGAGGGGGGGGCCTTAATGATATTCTTCTATAGTAAAGTCTGCCGTTTTTCAAAGTCAAATTAAGATGTATGCATACGATGAAAATTAATAGAGTGTGCACATAGATATCGATGGTTAATCAATCGTATTAATTTTATAGAGTAAAATCTAAAAATAATCAAACTATAAATTAATCCAAGATTTTGGACCACACTATAGCTTGTCTGTGGCATCCACACATATTTTCGTAATATTTCTTAATTTCTTTGTGAGTTTTATATTCTTTTTATCTTGACATTCTTTCCTCAGATGGCATCATATTCTTTTATGAATGCAATCAACGGCTTTTGCTCTATCGCTACATGGGGTATTTGACAACCGTTCAAAGCTGATGGTAGTAGCTTTTCATCAGCGTTTCCATTCTGTGGGCGTTACCTCTTCTTTTGTTGGTTTCGTACGTTCCTCTCTCCATCCACCATTCTTTGATTGTTTTCTCGTTGACTTTTGTATGTTCGGTAATCGATTTGGCTAGTCTTTTGTATCTTTTTGTGTATGTTAGGCTCTTCTGCTCTCTTACTTGCATTGAACCATCACACTTTCGGCATTTCATACACATGCACTGTTTAGAAATATTGGCCAGCACAAACATAGACATTCTCCCGCACAACTTTTCCTCGTGTTCTAATTTTGATATGCACTCTTTAACTGAGAATGGCCCATTTATTAATATTTACAATATTTGAATAATATTTATTCTGGACGAGAATTCATATACATACAACTTTATCATGTACAATGTTTTGTTGTTACTAAATTACAACCAACTGATTCACTATGCACATGTGTTTTTCCAGGATGGTTTATTCTTGTGATTTATCCGGGTGTAGCAGCTTAGAAATTTGCAATGATTATTATACACACATATTAGCAGATTAATGTATTAAAATCAAATGTTTCTACCCATATTATAGTACTTCGCTTTTAGCAACATTTCTTTATTTTATATATTTAATAAAAAGCTAGAATTGTTTCATATATCAATGTTTTTTTTCGAAATTCAAAGACGATTGTTATACATTAATAAATGTATAATTTTTTCAAAAACTGTACTGAAATAAATTATTAATACTTTAGTTATACATAGAGCTAGCACCAATAAAGTATTTTATAAAAATTGTAAAAGTTATCAACTTCATTGCAAAAATAAAAGGCCTGATAAAACAAATTGCATATTATTCACAAATTGCTTTTAACTTGCACTTAGAAGGAACTGCAAAAAGGCTTGATGAAAGTTAGCTTTTAGTTTCACTTAGAGGGAACCATACCTGAGCAAGGGGGCACAAAGGGGATGTGTCTCCTCCCCCGAAATGCAAAAAATGGGGAGTGGGTCAAGCAAGAAAAGAGGGAGGGGAAGAAGAAAGGGGGTTAGAAAAAATTTAAAAAAAGGAGGGGAGGAAAAACGAGAGGGGGGAGGGGTTAGAGAAAAAGGACAAAAGAGAAGGCGAAAGAAGGAAAAGGGGGAGGGGATGGCAAAAAAGCAAAAAAAAAGGAGGGGTAGAAAGCCAGTTAACAAATAAATTTCTTGGGGGAAAATTTGGTGGTTATTCCTTCTTTGTAAAAAAGGGAGAAGCAGTCCAAAATCAGACTTGTCCCCCATCCTAAAAATTATAGTTGCTCAGGTAGAAGGAACTACAAAACGGCTTCAACTTAATAGTAAAATTTATAGCGCGTGATAAAATTTGCTTTTAAATTACACTTAGAAGGAACTACGAAAAGACTACTTTTAAGATTGCAATTAGATGAAACTACAAAAAGGCTTCAAAATAATTACAAAATTAAAAGACCATGATAAAATTTCCTTTTAAATTTCACAAAAAGGATTCAACTTAATTGCAAAATTAAAAGCGCATGCTAAAAGTTTGCTTTTAAATGGCACTTAGAAGGAACTACACAAAGGCTTCAACTTAATTGCAAAATTAAAAGCGCGTGACAAATGTTTGCTTTTAAATTTCACTTAGAAGGAACTAAAAATATGCTTCAACTGAATTGCGAAATTAAAACAGATTCACAAATTATTATTAAGTGTCAATTAGAAGAAACTACTTTGGAGAATATAATAGCTTTTGAAAATTTTTATTCACAATAATTGTATTGTTTTAGATATTATACTCTGACAAAGATTTTTATGATATTTTGCTATAATATCTATTGCATTAAGTTCCAAATGGTAATATCAATTAATATATAAATGAATTTTGTAACTTAAAAAGCAGAAAAGAAACAAAATTACATAAGTTTAAATATGGAGGGAGATTCGAATAAAACATCTTTGATTAACCCGCGAATTATATCTGCTTTTACAACGTAGCATTTTTAAAAGCCCGCACATTAGCCAAAAGGGATTCTCTCAAAACAAATACTAAAAATACATGAAATAAATGAAAGTGGTTAGCTTATAGTAATTAGGTTGCTATGGCCCTAAGAAATATACTCTAGGTATTTCAGTTGATGAATTAAATTAGTTTTTTACAAAGTCAAAAACATACATAGTTTAGGAAAACAAAGTTTGTTAGTTCATTGTTAGTAGCGTAATATTGAACTAAAATTAATATAGATATAATTTTGTCAATTTTGTTAGATCCCCACAAAAGCTGCAAATTAATTTCGTTTATTTTATCACTTTAAAACAATGAACATTTTAGTTCTTCATCATTTTGCTATGTGTTTTTATTTTAATCGAGGCATTTTCATTTTATATTACTCGTTTCTAGCCGGTTGGTAGGATGAATTAAAAACACTAAATTGGATTTGTATACTTCCCTTGAGCCTTAATAAATATATTTGGTAAATTTAATTGAAATCCGTTAAATTTTAGGTACCGTTATCAGTGCTAAATAAATAAATAAACAACATTTTAGAAAAATAACCAACATTAGGTACTGATAGTTCTAACACTAATGAACCGATTTCTATGAATTATGCACATTTTGTTATTTATAATTTCATAATGTAATAATCATTCAGTAAGTTACTAGAGATCAACAACATGTTCGTGAAGTTTTCCTTAAAATCATTATAATAACAAATTGATTTCATTAATTTTAATGGCCTTTCTGAAACTACATACATTTGCTTCATTTGTGATAATCATTTTAATTACATCATGATATTGAAAGTAATCCATTTTGGAATAATTGTCCAATTGTTCAATCACATTCTATCACTTATAATACTATCAATTTTTCCAGAACATTGACTAATATTTTTATAATAACCACAATTAAGATATTTTTGGTATTATTTATCATATTGGTTCTTCAATCAACAGTGGCCATTACATTTCTTACATAAGGAATATGCATTGTTGGTATAAATGAAATGATTTCACCATCTCTAAAGTTGATTTTGATCTGCCTTTTTATTTACCTAGCGCTTATTTAGGCGCGAAAGCCGAAGTTAATCAAAGATGGTAGAAAATAATACGCAAAATAACACTTGACCCAAAGAAACACTCGAGTCATTAAAAACGTATTTTGAAACACGGTTTCAGGAACTATTTAATTTAATGGAAATGAAAAACAAGAAAATAACCATTCTCGAAAAACGAATTGAAGAAATGGTGAAAAAGGAAAAGCTACAGCTAGAGGAAACAGAAAGGGACAGAATAAACTTGGATGTGATCCTATTAAACATTTAAATAAAAAATGCTAATCCTATGAACATAATTGTGGAAGCGAATAACTTTCTCCATACTGAAAAAAATATCATGCTCCGATATATTAAATGTACAGGATAATAGATCGAAAAAAGGCCCAATTATTTTAAAATTGACAAGCATGACAGCTAAAATAAAACACTTAAAAATAAACAAATCATTGTTAAAATTGCTCCTCTAGATCTGAAATAATATTGAAAAAGCATGCAAACAGCCTTAAACACAAAGGGGTTCTACAAAAGTTTAGTATTACAAAGGCGAGGTCTTCTTCTGCAGAACATTATATGGAGGAGAGAAAGGGGCTACACGTCTTGCTTTACAAGAAGTGGAGGAGGGTGGCTCTGATTCTCTAACCCATACTAATGATTAATTCTAACTCAGAACTGCCTTTAGATCCCGCTACTAATTTAGATATGATGTTACCTACCCCTCTAACAAATATCGACAACAAAATCCTCTGAATCACAGAATAATCATAGAATAAACAACTATGGGAAAAGATCAAGTCAATTCTCATAAATGCAAATAAGTCCACCATTATATGTAGATGAGCTAACTGTAAATAACACCAAGCTAACTAACAAAAATACAATTAGTAATTCTATGATTAATTATTTTGATGCAATAGGTAAAGAGTGAGCAAGAGAATTTACAAAGGAAACTGAAGAGTTTAAGAAATTTTTACCTGATCCACCAAACCAAACAATTTATCTTTCCAAAACAAATAAATCAGAAATTGAAAATGTTATAAACCCATTTACTAATAAATCTTCAGCAGGCATTGACTACATTTCTCAAAATCTTCTTAAAAAATAAAATTAGAAATATTAACTGGATTAACAAAACTCATAAACTTATCAATTAGTGAAGAAAATATCCTGACTAACTAAACATGGCAAAAGTTTTCCCCATATATAAAGGAGGTGAAAAAGATAATCCCAGTAACTATAGACCAATTTCACTGTCTGTCTGTCTATGTGGCTTCCTCGTTGCCAAGGGTAGCATGCACTATTAGCTTCCACCACGTTCGGTCCTGCGCTAGTCTCACCAGTTCTTCTGTGCATCTTGTGTTGCCATACTTTTTCAGGTCGTCCAAACACATTTTTCTTGATCTGCCTCTTCTTCTCACTCCTTCTAGTTTTCCAAGCAACATTTCATTCTGAAGGCCGTTAGCTCTAATAATAAGACCACAAGATCGCATCTTTATTTCAGTATTTCTTCTAGAAGCTGCAGTCTGGGTCCTCTTATTGTCCTAACACGCTCTATTACCTCCCTGTTGGATGTTCTACTTGTCCAGCCAATCTTCAGTAATCTCCTGTAAATCCACATTTCTAAACTTTCAATCCTTTTTTACATTTCTGATGACATTGTCCGGATTTTGGATGCGTATAATAGGGAAGAGAGTATGTAACAGCGAATAACTTTCAGTTTAGTAGTAATTTTGAGTTGTTTATCTTTAAAAATATTGTGCATGTTCAAAAACCTTCTCCTGGCAATCTGGATTCTTCTCTTCATGTCGTTCTTGCATTTGCCATTACTTGTAAACAATTGCCCAGGTAAATAAAGCTGTCGACCTTCTCTAGTGTGTTTGCATTTACTAAGATGTTACTAATTTCAGCTGTTGTTTTTAACAGACGATCATCACTGTTGTCTCTTTGGCATTTCTTCTCATTCTTGTTCTTTCACCTTTCTCATTCACCATGTTAAGCAACATTTTGGAGATTTTGTTCATTCTCTGCAACTACCGCAGTGTCATCTGCATATTGCAAGTTATTAATTGTAGGCTATATGTCTTTTAATTCATGAAATATGTCCTCTGTTTATCTGCTGAACATAATCTGGGAAATTATACATCCTTGTCTCACACATTTTTCAATCTTGATATTTTCTAAAAGCGAATCTTCTACTCTAATTTTAGCTATTTGGTCTGAGTAAAGGTTTTGAAGTATTCTTCTATCTTTTCCATCTATTCCACATCTCTCCAAGCATTCCTGTCAAAAGCTTTCTCATAGTCCAGGACCAAAATGTATATTTTCTTTTGGTTATCTATAGCCGTCTCACCTCACATAGCATCCTCACATTAAAAATAGCGTTTCTAGTTCCATTTGTCCTTTCTAAATCCATATTGTTTCTCACTGATTTCATTCAAGATCTTTTTGTTTACTCTGTTCATTATAATTCTGATTAGAATTTTTGTTAAATGATTCATCAGACCTATTATTCTGTGCTCTTTACATTTTACTTGTGGCTGCCATTCCTTGTGGGATATGACCATGATTGTAGATGAGGATCAGCAGATCACGAATTCTTGACAGATTTTTGTCATCTAATGCTTTTAACACTTTTGATGTGATGCCATCTTGTCTGTTGCTTTATTATCTTTCATTTTATTAATTGCTTTCTCACTTCGGTTTCTAATATTTGAGAAAATATTTTATATGAAAATTCATTCAAGAGAACAATATACTGTATAACAAGCAATTTGGTTTCATAAAATATCACTCCACTGTAGATGCCTTTATGAATACATAATCAAAATTTACAAAAGGATAACAGAGTATCTATTGACTTCAAAGATTCTTCCATAAAAGTTACACATTATGGAATTTCTAGACCATTCAATAATTTAATAGAGTTATCTGGCAAATATACATTTTTTTATTTGATAAAAGTATGATTTAAAGAAAACAATATCAACTTGGACATGAAGTTCACTAAGTGCATGTGATGTAAAAAAAATAAAAAGTTTCTCAAAGTCAGTAGCCGACCCATTCCGCGTCTTTTCATCTCGGTAGGTGGGTTGGCCAGCACG
>JAUYWI010101127.1:0-11523 GCA_034780595.1 Parotoplana pacifica | reverse complement strand
CTTAATGTATGTAGCTATCTATTACACCATGCCCCCACAGTCAGGTGATCCATTAAATTATAAAGTAAATTGTTCACGTACCCATTAGTTCCTAGCATCCTGTATACAGGATAGTTCAAACGCATGCTTGGTGCATACTGTAAACATTCTATTTAATTAAAATACTTTTGCATAAGTTTAGATTGAAATTACTAAAAAAAACATTAGTATCGGTTCTAATGAGTTAACATTACGGATGGATGATATTGACAACGTTAAAATGTGATATTTTGATAAGACACTGTCCATTTTTATCTAATAAGACATATTTTCTACCAAAAAAGATTTTAAACGATTAATCGAAATTTTAATCATCTATTATTTATTCATTAACAAAATTAATACTTCAATTGTAAAGAAATTATTCCTATTTGATAAAATACAAATTAATAGCAACCTTATGTGATTTCAAAGTTTTCTTAAGGCTAAATCTTCTGTTATGAATATATCTGGTTTTAAAACTAATTTTGAAATTAAAACGTTATTAATATAAAGTTTTGTTAATTTTAATTTCAACGTTCTTAAAAGGTTTCTTCATTTAAAGGTTGGTTTTAAAACTAAATATCAAACTAAAACCAGGAGGTTTTCATCTTAAGTCAAAATTTGTTTACTTCTTCAAATTAGCATTAAAACCAGATATAGAAGATGCTAATGTTAAACTTTATGATATATAAAAGTTTGATTTAGTCTCATCAATAAACTTTAAAATTATATGTATAACCAATTCCAAACAAAATATGAAGAACCAATTGTAATCAATAACCTATCAACTAATCAATGTTATTTATCCAAGCAAAATAGATATCTAAAACAAAACATTGCTAACCTCACGTAAGAGCCACTTGGATAATTCTTGAAGAAAAACTGTGCATTCAATTAAAATAAGGTACTGCTTTGTTGAAGTCATACTTAAGTAATACCAGCAAAATTTACAGCCCACTCCAAATAGTACGGATTTGGTCAATATTTTCTGCATTATAGAAATCTTACAGTACCCAAAATAGGAATTACATATTAAGAGTAGCTATCAATTTTAGAAACTACAAATTCAAAATTATAACTAAATTTTTATTTAGAGCACTACAATTGACTGGTATACCACAGTTATACATATGTTTAACTTATGGTTAGGCATACTGTTCTGTTAAAGATGCAAACAACTAACTCCAATTTGATAGAAATCAAAATATAAATTAATGCCTAATTTACCACAGGGTCCGCAGGATGGTAAACATTATACAATCGTTTGCAAATGGAATTTGAAATAATCTGTTCTTTAGTACCGTGTTCAGTTGGTCGTAGACCCCTTAGAGCCAAAAATACAGCAAGAGGAGATCCCAAACAGAAGAAACTATCCAACTAAAACAAAATATTAAATGTACCAGTTAGAAATTATTACAGAAGAAATTTATAGCGAGAGATACAAACATGTTCAATATACGAGTAGGAAAGATAGAAACTAATTAAAAACAGAATTGTTTTTCTCACAACTGAAAATATTAAAATTAATTTTGAATCATCAGCATAAGCCACAACGAGACCGGTTTCGACCTCTTTGGGTATCATCAGTAGTAGGTAGCCTCGAACCCGGAGGTTCTGGCGTGTAAGGTAAGTGTCTTAACCACTGAGCTATCCATGGCACTAAGTTGTTTACTAACTTCGTAGGTAAGATACTTGTCAGAGGATCTGGGTTCGAGCCCATCTACGACTGATGAGACCCAAAGAGTCGAAACCGGTCTCGTAGTGGCTTATACTGGTGAATTAAAATTAATTTGTACATTTCAGTTGTGGGAACACCAATCATTTATAAATTAACTTGAGCCAGATTTATGTTGCCTTTAAATTGTTCTGTACTGCTGTTAGTAGTTGACCAAATAAGTCTCCAAATTCAGTTGTACTGTCTACTAACTGTCTGCAATATTTAAAAGAACAACTTAGCGCTTCCATTCCCAAGCAGCCTGGATAGCTCAGTGGGTAAGACACTTGTGTGACACGCCAGAGGAGTTCGAGCCTACCTACGACTGATGAGACCCAGAGGTTGAAATCGGTCTCGTAGTGGCTTATGCTGGTGAATGAAAATTAATTTCTAATATGTATAACAGTAAATACAGGGTGGCTGGTGCAGAAAAAACATTAAAATGTCAAATTTTATGAAACAATGTCTATAGCTATTTTAACCCTCTCCAAAAGTGTTTAGTAGAGGTATGGTTTAAAACCACTATTTGCAGAATTACCCTCGAAATTGGCCGAGAAACTTTGTACCTAGTTTGCAGAAGTCTGGTTTTCAAGGTTAAAATGGGCATAATAGTTTGAGCAATTTTGAATTTTGAGCACCACCTCTCTGTACTATACATACTTTCCATATTTTTGTATTTCATTAATTTCATGACAAACATTGATTAGATTATACTAATATATTATAATCGTACACATACTTGACTTACATTTGTGGTCTAAATGGAAATTTCATTACTGTCATTAACATACAATTCTATTGTTCCACAAGTAAACTACCTTTACCTCATTCAATAGCAAACGGCAAGTAGCAAACAACAGGAGTCAAAATATAATAAAATGGAAACATCCATAAAATAGGAATCCAGTAAAATAAACAAAACATAAATATCAATATGTAGATGCCTAATTGCTATTTTGGTAGAGACATTAAAAATAACAATAAATATTTTACGATACTCTTTATATACTTAAGTTTTAAGAAAGGCAGGCCTTATAAGCTTAGGTCAAATTATCAATTTTTTAGTTAGTTTGCTATTTATACAAAACAATTCATTTGTTCTCTAAGACCCATCGACCATTTTAAACAAAACCCATTTGAAATCACGTGAAAAATAATTTTGGGAAAGGAGAAAACTTGGTCTCATTTACATAAAGCATTTTTGACATAAAAACTTCAATTTCAACTAAAACAAATATTTGAACTTATCCATTGTTTACCAACAGTTTGTCTAAAAAAATCACCATCATCATAAAAAGTTAACAGTCCGTATTTTTTTAGTTTCCAAACAATTATCTATGCTGCTCTGGTTTGTTATACTAACAGACACATCAAATAGCACCATTTTATTTTTGCAGAAAAAGTCCAGAAATTCTCAAAAATGTAAGAATGCTTCGACTTCGCTGTTAATTAAATGATAGTTCCTAATAATAAATCGTTTGTTACATTTTCTATATAATTTGCGGTAAATCGATATGACCAATGATACATGTCATATTAGAAATTTCTTTAAGGCACAAACGAGTGAAATATTAAACCCCCTGCCCTTTGAAGACCTAGCCCAATACTCTTAAATTACATAAAATTTAGCATCAATGAAAACATCAGATAGGTACTGATATTTATGCTTGAGATACTTTTAATACAAAACTACCTGTGGCAAACAACGCCATAGTGTGCCTGATTTAAAGTTATTTGGGAAATTGGCATGCTGACAAAAACAATCGAATACAACTGTAAAGTTTTATTAAAATGCTATTTTTATCATATTAGGTAGACATTGATTTATTTTAAAATATACATAATAGCCACATTTAAGTCTAAACAAGGGTGTCCAAAAGACATCTGACCATCGAAAATCCATCTTTTCTCATTTAAAATGTCCAAAAGTCGAATCAAAACGCCGTTACAAATACGATGTATTCCAAACATACACCGTTTATATACAAGAAAGAGTTGTTCTGTAGATATACGATAAGTAAAACAAACTGACAAATTGATTTTGTATTCCTGAAAGGACATTATCTAAAGATTAAACAAACAATTAAAATCATAGAAATAGACTAGGTACTAGCGTTAAGGCCGCCATACACACTCAGTGAAACCGCAGTGACATTGCACAAATCGGTTTGCTGTTTGGGGGTGGCTTGTGTCAATCCGCAAAATCAGTCGTAGCCTGAAAATTACTGCAGTTTTATAACTGCATGTCTAGTTTGTGCCTGAGTGAGCTTTAGTCCCTCAGTTACTCATTTTTGTCATTGACTACCTCGTGAACAATTCGAAAATGTGTGCCAAATTAGAAAAGAACGCACTTTTCGGAGAGAATTTTTCTAAGTATATCATGAAAATGTTTATGGAATAAAAAAATTGTAAGGACTATTCAAACATAGATAAAAAATTGTTCACTCAAAGACATGTTGTTAGGTATCTTGCTTCTCTATGAAAGGGAGTATTACCAAATTAAATTTATGTGTTTTCACTCATTCTTAAATAATTAAAGGTCTGTTGTTTCGGTTCTCAATTCCTCCATGAAATGGTGATGTTTCTTCTACTTCCCACTCTGGAGTTGAGCTATACAGAGATGGCGAAAAGGCCGGCGAGTCAGCTATTACTTGAGAAATGTGCTGGGAGAGATAGTGGCTTTTTCGATATCTTGAATTCGAAATCTTTATCGCTCTACCCTAATTCTATAGAACTTAGTGAAATTAAATTTTTAAATTGCCTATTTAAATGCTTTGGGATTGAAATCTGTTATAAAGCATTACCAATGGAATTGAAAACCAAAAAAATAATTTGTTATCTCAATTTACTCCAGGGTTAGAGGTGATGACTTTCTATTAAGAGAGAGAGCTTGATGCCGTGTTAACTGTAGAATGTTCGTTCTAGAGAGATAAGGAGTCTATTTCTATAATTAAAATTTAGATAATAATCTGAGAAAATGTTTAGCTCATTGGATTTTTTCAGCATGACTTACTCTCATTAAAATGAATATTGTCAATTTGAGCAGAGGTAAATGCAAATATATTATTAGTTGCAGAAATATAGATTTTGTTTATGAAAAATTGAATGAGAAAAGGCGTAAAAAAGTAAATAGTAATAATTATAATGTATGTATCGCATAGGCTGTTATAATTGTCCATTAACTTTTATAAATCAGGGTGGCCACTGCTTTAGGAAACATAAATTCGAGGCAGAAAAAATAGAGAAGACAAATAGCATGGTTTATTTTTCATAAAAACGCATATTAATATAATTTACACAAACATATGATAATTACAGAAATGTTCTTTGTACACCCCCATACACCCCCCATAATATTGTAAGAAGTCCAATATCAAAAGTAGAAATGTCCATCTAGAATTTCTTTACGTCTTTTAGCAGCAGACTCCAGAGTAGCAGTCGCTTAGAAATTACATCCAAATTGGGCAGTAAAATAGAATACCTTTATCACTTCAGACGAAACAATTTCAGGAATAGCCTCAACAGAATTAATTGCATTAAATGCTCTTCTTTTAGCCACTATTGTTTCCTCCAAAAGATTTTCACAAGGCTGGTTTTCATGGATACTAAAACCAGACTTAACCTGCAATACAAGACAAACAAGAGACTACAAACTCTCCCGATTATCATAAATACCACACAGGAGTGATCATTAAGTTTCTGATCTGTATTGGCCATGTAGGCCAACAGACATAAATTCAAATGTTCGCTTGGGGTACAACAATAACAACCAACAAATATACTAGACAACATTATAGAATATTCGACAGCAAAAAATGAAGCATTGACTTACATCAAAATTGCCATGTGATAATGAGGTAAAATAAGAAGCAAATTTATGATTTCAAATAAAGCTTCATAGTCTTTATAAGAATCATTCAGGCGTTGGTTAGCATGGTCAAATTTTTGGAAATCATTTTTAGAAAACTCCATCACAAATTTGCTTGAGTAACATCGTTATGATTTCGAGTTTCAGCAGAGATTGAATAAGATCTGAAAATTTTTTCTTTGATGAATCTGGATTTTTTAGTCATAAAAGTTGGATTTAAAGCATTGCACCTGAAATTCAAAATTTAAAATGTCTTAAATGAATAATTTTAATCATTGAGAAATAGATCATCCACTTGTTGTACTTAAAATGTACATGTACAGGCTATTTATACTAAATATTAATGCAAGCACACACAAAATCTGACAAATGATGGGATATTTCAGAGGTGATCTCCCTACCATCTTACACTTTAGGAAATCAGAGTAGAAAGACAAATTCAGCCTCACATGACCAGTGGCATCTTTCAGGTGCAAGTTTTCCAATTCCATTTCAGCTGCTATACAAACATAAAATAGGAGATTTATGAACAGAAAAGGACTTAAGATGCATCTCACCTGACAATTATGTCCATTTGAGCCTTTTGCGAAATTTTATTTAACTTTCATTGCGCTGTAAAATCGGGCTGATTTTAGAGCTTCAATAAGCTGGGTTTGGAGAAAAGGGGATATACCAAAACATAGTAAGTAAGTATACTTAGAATGCCCAAGAGCCATCTTTTTTACAATGTTAGAGTCAGGGAAAATATTTTAAAGCTGTTTAGCCCATAGAGTAAATGATTATTCTGTGGTTTAGCCAATGCATCACTTGATCGCACAAACACATAAGTCCTTAGAGTAGTCAACAAAAAATAATCTCTGATTTGACTACTGTTAGCTTGATGCATCCAAAACCTGAAGAATTAAAAGTTAGTTTGCCTGAAAACTGCAAGCTGGTTTGAAAAGATTCTTCAGATACTTGATTATTTGTTCTAGGTACGAATGACATAATAGTTGTGTTAGTTGCAGCAGCTTTTGTCACAAGAAGTCAAATCTGGACTTCGGGCTAGCGACGGTGTTGGTCCAAATTTCCCTACCCACCTATTCTGGAACGTTTCCGTCAAGTATTCCCTTGTCACTCTTGCAGTGTGAGCAGATGCCCAATCTTGTTGAAAATGTGAGGACATAAGTATCCCCTTCTCTCTTAAAGCAGGAACAAACTTATTACTAAGCATATCAATATAACTCTCTGATGTTATACCACCAGTCAAGAAAAAGGGGCCAATGAGGTGCTTTGCTGACATAGCAGCCCAAACTATAACTTTTAGAGGATTCTGGCAGATTTGTTCCCAGAAGTGTGGATTTTATTTGGACCTGAAAGGACATTTGAATGTAGCCCTTTCCCTCAGCATAGATGGCACACTCATCAGAGAAAAATAATTTTTCTCATCTCAAGTTAATATCATACTTCTGTAATATTCAATTGCCAAATTAAACTAGTTTCACATGATCTTCTTTCAATAAATATTGTACTTGTGTTGGCTTCCACAATTTATAGCCATCACCTACTATGTGTCAATATAAAGTAGCAACATGGTATTAATAATTCATCAGATCTTCTTCTTACTGAAAATGTAGGATTGTTTTGAATTGATTCCGTAAGTTGATCATTCTCATCACCTCTTTCATTTGGTCTTTCAGATTGTTTATGATCAAGAATATTTCCAATTCTAAAAAGTTTTTCTTCCCATGCAGCTATAACATGAGTGTTAGGAAGCACATCAATATCAAATCTTTCTTTTAGGGTTTCTTTAACTGTCATATTGCTGCTATACTTTTATCACATTCGTGATACCATGATGCAGATAAAATCTAAAATTTGATAGTCAACTATTATAAATACTGTGCATAAATGAAAATGTATGCTATTGATTTTGCATAGATATTTCTATAATAAATACTGTACATAAATTAAAATTTATCTATGTAAATATTCTTCTATTTTATGTATTTCTATGCCATAGTCACTTATGGGAGACACCCTATAGAGCCTGTCTGAGTCTTGTAGTGTTACTGGCTCTTATATATAATTGTAGGACAAGTGAGCCAGTGTAGAATTGACTGAAAATATTGCATTTAGCCAAATTAACACAGCTGCTTCTGTGGCTAACCTTTTCATTTTTAATCTGACAGTTTGTCAGATTGTAGCAGAAAGTTGTCAGGCTTACATTGAAAGCTTGACTTAGGATTTGGTGCAATAGACTTTTGTATAGGGTAGCTGTAGACTTCGAAACAGGGTTTTAAATCTATTGTTGACTGTGTCTCCCAAAAACATACAAAGATAGAAAACTTTTTCAGGCTTCTTGTTGTCTCTATGCTTAAAATTTGCATTAAAAGCTTCTGTTTATGAAGCTAAGAGACCTTCTAGTTTTCTATAGGATTTCTATATTATTTCTTTTCTGAAAAGCTTACAACCAATCATAAGTTGCACTTTCATTTTTTTGGTCCATCCAGGTGGAATCTTATGCTGAAGCTTTAATGCATACTCAGAAGCAATGTTTAAAAGTTCTTTAATTATAAGAGGAAATACACTTTTGGCAACATTTATAATCCATTGTGCCAGAAGTACTTCCTGCTTTTTAGTAAACACTGCTTGAACACATTTAATGAGTCTAATTACTTATTAATTAGCATAGTTAAATGGTGCCAAACAATACTCCTTGGAACTCTAAATTGTTTATATACAGCAGATATAGGTAATCCTGCATTGATTAAAAAATTTCTAATTGTTTTTCATTATAAGAATAATATGGTTAGCCCTCAGCAATGTCATTATAATAAATAAAATATGAAAATTAAAGCCTTATTGCTGATTAAATAATTTAATAAATGTCAAATTTTCGTGGTAAAACCACCTGATCACAATATGTTTCAGTATTTTAAATGTTTTTTAAATATTAGTTATTTTTATCTTTGTCATAATCAGGACATTTATTAAATTATTTAATCAGCAATAAGGCTTTAATTTTCATATTTTATTTGTTTTTCATTATATTTAAAATGAATATTTTGTATAGCATGTTTGTGCTATAATTAATATATGAAATGTTGAAAATAGCTGTATGCAGAGATATAAAAAACATTCCTAATTAAAATGTTTTAAACATATGAATTATTAATTTTAGTAATACAAAAACATCCTTTATGTAAAAAAAATTTTAAATTACTTTTTGAGTCATATAAGCTCAGTATATGAAAATGGTTTGTTTCTAGAAATTATTCATCATTGTTAAATTATATATTAGCTATTTAATTAGTAAAGATCCTACAAATTTGGTTTAAATCTCATTAAGAAAATGCTACTATTTGTGAATTTAGCTCTCATATTAAGCATTCAAATGTATTCATTGAACAAATTGTCTGTCAATATTATCATAAGTGTCTGTATCACCCTATCTTACCCTACTTAATAAAACACATATATTATACCCCATTCTTAATTTGAAAATCTTGGCATGCCTTTGATTGATCATTTTTGTACCAATTTGTTAGATATGTTACACTTTTTGGTGGGCTTGTACACACTTGAATAAAGGTATTGCACTGTACACCAAATATTAAAAAAAAAAATTTTAAATTAATTTTGTTGTAATCTGTATATTGTAATATTTTATGATAATTATAAATTATGAATTTATTTTCATTATAAACTTACCAAAAATAATACAGTGTACTCTTGATATAATGCTATTTGATATAACGTCATTCTCACTTACTGCCAAAAATTTTGCAGAAACAAATGGCATACAATGTTAATTTCTCATTGCAATGCCAAAATTCATATACTGCCATCCGCCAACCTTTTTTCTGAACAAATGTCTCAATCATTATACATTTATACTTGATAATACGCCAAATACACCTATATATACAGCATATTAAAAAAGTCTACCTTATAGGTATCCTTCTTTTACTGGATATAAGAAATAGAAAGATATTTGCAGTCAACGAAGTTAGTAAAATTGATGATGCTAATATTATAGAAGGAAACATATTTGACCGGATTAAAAATATTTTCAGAATTGAAAATCCACTACCATTCAATGAATATGTGGAAATTGATGACCATCTGGAAACAGAAAGCATGCTCAATGAGGATGAAATTGTTGGACTTTTGAAGACCAATCAAAGCATTCCTGAAAATGACAATGAAGAAATACATGTGCCAAAAGTGAGTGCAAATGATGCTTTGAAAAGCTTGGAAATCCTTGAAAGCTTTATTGATCAATCACCTGAAGCAGAAGAGGATGATGTAAAGCTCCTTCACTCACTTAGGAAAAGAATTCATCACATTTCTTTTCAATCAAAATTGCAGAAATAACAGATTATTTTGTAAAATAGACATTGTTGAACATTAATAAATATGTACCTACCTTATTATAATTCAACACCAAATTCACATAATGCCAGCCAAAGGCTCTGAACAAACGCTGGCATTATATTGAGAGTACACTATATATATTCCCATCTTTTGGTTGGATTACATTCATTACTATGCTGTTAGTACTGTTAAAGGCTTGACACATAAACTTTTTATTTCTTATTTTGAATGTTAGCTGCAATAAATATTTTATTCTACATATTTGGTAACTGTCTGGAGCAAAAAAAAAATAAACCAATATTGAGAATCCATATGTTTGTTGTGCTGTATTCCTTTCCAGTTTGAATCCAGACTTTCCTATTGCAGAAATATTAAAATCAGCTGCACATGCAGCAATATGCCTTGCTTGAATCTGATGAAATTGGCTTCAGCCAGGGGTTTTATATGCTGAGTTGTCTTGCCATATAATTAGAAATTTTGACTTTCCACTATACCATCAGCAGAACTATATTTAAACAATGAAGCATTATTTTTACAGTGCAATGTACTTGTCTAAACAGATAAAAAAATGTTAGCTCACTTTTTAAAAGTAATGAAATCCACAAATTTCATGACAATCCATTAAGATAAACTTTTTATTTGACAACTGTATTCAAATATATTAATGGAGTAAGTTAAATTTTCAGATAGAATAAAAATAAACAGTTTCACAAAGTTATACTAACTTAGAACTTCCTTGCACCATAACTACAAATCCACAAAAGTAATATACCAAAATCTTTTCAAGTAACATGATTTAAAAATGTGATTATAAGTACAGTGGAAACCACTTAATATGCACACGCTTAATACAAATTTGTATTAAGCATGTATACATATTAAGAGTTTATTTATAAACTCTTAATATGTATACATTTCAAAGTCCCAAAATTTTGCCTATCTTTATAGTGTAATAAAAACCCATTTAATATGTATAACGCTTAATACACATAACGCTTTATACATACACATTTTACAGTCCCATTTCATGATAAACACACAATAAAACACGGGTATTACTCATATTCAATTATTTTCTGTGTGCACATAGCTGTTCCATACATTTTGTATGCAATAGAAATTATGTACAATACGTGTGTGTCTGCTGTTGTCTGTATGTATTAACTATTTATGTATGTAATATAGCAGAGACGATGTGAATACACAAATCTAGAAAGAGATACGAAACTCTCAGCAAACCTCTCAGCAAATCAGAAGTGTTTACGTTTTTAGCGAAACGATAAGCTAGGTATATACATATTATGTATGTACATAATTAGCCATGGAGGAATAGATCTATTCCTCCATGATAATTAGCTATGGGGTAGGTGCCTAGTCAGTTATTTGTTATCATGAAGCGTGTAAGAAGTGACATTACTCTCTATAAAAAAATTGAAATAATTAATGCGATTGATAATGGAGGGAACAATAAAGCTCAAATTGCTCATATATACATACAATTTTTTGTCATTGTATTTACCATTGTAGGTACCTAGTAACTCTAATAGATTTTCGATTTTAC
>JAUYWI010101116.1:0-11524 GCA_034780595.1 Parotoplana pacifica | reverse complement strand
GAATACTAAACAATTTAAAGGTTTATTTACTGTTATAACAGCCTTTGTCTTTGTAATTTTATTATACTTGAGAATTTTGAACATAAAAAATGTAAATGATATGAAATCTCGTAAGTGGCCGGTATCACCCCAAGCTGAAAAATAACGTCGAAAATTTCGAAATTGTATAGTCTTTTGAATAGATTGTATACACAACTAAAGTTTATTTAAATATCACATATAATTGTTTTTGAATAAAAATAAATGAAATATTGACTAATATTGGTATTAATATTAATTTTGTAATGAAATTTGTTAAGCGGTCGATATCACCCCACTCTCCCCTATGCCTCAGCTATTCTGAGTGCCAAACTTAAATAAAATTGTTTAAAGTATCACCTCTCACTGGTTTTGTTAACATTTGCTTTATAGATTTTATTTGTATTGACCGTTATATATATGTTCTTTATTATTTTTTACACATTCAATGATAAGGACCAGGATCGTATATGAAAATGACGGGCACTGCGTTAGTATTGTGAACAAAGACAATGACCTACTCATTGAAGATACTAAAACCGTTGCAGAAAGAGCTAAGTTCGGTTCGTGTTCTGCAGGTAATATCTTTATTCGAATATGTTTGAAACTTGTTTATAAATTTACAAAATTACGATATTTGTATTTTTTTATTTCTATAAATAATGCAACATAATATGTCAAAATTCTGCTTCCAAACACGTGGAATTGGGAAAGGCGAGTGTCAACAAAGTCTAAAAAATCTCTCAAATATTGATAGATTTTATTAGATTCTTCTATGTCAATCTGACTGGCAAAACATTTCTTCTAGTCTTCGCATCCATTACCTTCCTTAAACATTCGCTGTCTTTATCACCTCCATTTCTCAGGTTTCCTTCTGAGAATGTCACTGATCTCCAATGTTATCCTCCTCATTTTGGTTGTTGTCAGCTCGACTCTGCCCATGCTTAATAAAAGTGAGCCTTGAGTATTCAATATAAAAGCGACGTAAAACAATATTTTTCTTGGTTTTTGTTTTATATTGCATATTCAGCTTCTATTTAATTGATTTTAAACTTCGTGAACGTTGTTAGACTCACAGATTTAGCATAGTAACAACCTATTTTGCTCATTTCTAATACAAATATCAATCCTAAAATATTATTTGATATGCTATTCTTTTAAGAATTATATTCCATAGCAGCAAGTAGGTTTTCAAATGTTCAATTATTTTTTTATATAATTTGATTTCGATAAACCATAATAATCAGTATCAGTAAATCTACAAAGCAAGGATTATAGAAATTCATTACAAAAGAATTAAAACTAAAATCCTAATAAGTCAGAACAAATATTAGCTCAAGCCATAATGTTTCTTTTTTGTGTGTTAATTTTCACCATGTGATTGAAATTTTGCATTTAAATAAATGCCATAAGTTTACAGTTTCGAGTAGCTGTGCTTCTGCAAATATAAATGTGCTCTTACACCATCGCAGCCATTTTGTCTTCTTTAGTGGGAGGTTGTGGGATATATTTAAGCACTAGGTATTGCTCTGAAACTTACTTATTACATCATAGGGCACAAGTACACCAGAATATCTATTTTTCAAATATCATTTTGGGTATATTTTAGAGGATATATGCAATAACCGTCTTCAAAAAGATGACATGTCACGATTGAAAGGTGGGATATTTTATCTTTGATTGTTTATTTTTGATTTTTATAAATGATAATTCTAATTGTTATCCTCAGAACTATTGGGCTTTAACCAAACGTGCAAAAGTCACTTATCAATAACCCGCTCTCAAAAGTAGGAATAAACTAAAGTGCTTCCGTTATTATTAAGACCAAAATTTCAATATTATTTCAAATTACACAGTACAATTTTTATTGTTGAAACAATGATATTGGAAATATTCTAAGTATTAGATATTTTCAATTGTTTTTACACTTTTTAAAGATATTGTCCTTTCATATAATGTTCATCGCTTACAAAACAAAATGAAAGACAAATATAGTTAAACTGCAAATTAGCAAATAGCATAGGAAGAATATCTATATATGAGATCTATTAAGTATTTCTTTAGTTTTCTACTTTCAAATGTTTTGTCTAAAACACGTTTGCAATAATTAAATGAATAGTTATATCTCAACGGATATGTTCTGCGGATATTCGAATACTTTTGCTCATTTGATAGGTTCTGTGCAGATTTTAAAAAATGTTGGTCATTTGATCATCTATTAGTCATATATAGAGTAGTTGAATAGTTGTTAGTCAATTGAAAGGTTGCATGATCATAAATTACGATTACTATTTTGTATATTTAACTTGAACGCTCGTAGAGGTGAAGTGGTACACACTTCAGACTATCTATTATGTGAGTCAAAGAAGGTTTTAATCCATACACCATTTTAGCTAGCGAGCAAATATATTTTATAAAATTCAGAAAATAAATATAAATTATATGGGAATGGCTCCAAATAGTTCCAATTCATCATCGTTGGTTTTTGTAGATCACAATGTCCATCTAAAAACGGAAATTGAAAAATACAGATGTCGTTCTGAAGGAGAATTTTCTTATTCAAAAAGTGAGACTTTTCAGTTTGTTATGGGACTTTAAAATTTGATATAAATGTGAAAATAATTGACAACCTCGAACTTAAATGTGTAGTTTAGGTTTTGTTGATCAACCATCAACTTTCTTTTTCTAAACTCTAAATTAAACTTTCAATATACCAGGCAAAAAGATCCGGCTGCGACGAAGACTAGTTTATTGATTTTGCCTTAACTTGCTCATTACAGCCGCATAAATAAATACATATTGTCTCTCTAGCAGTAGTCAGAATTCCTTCTCTCCCTCTGTGTCTATAAAACGACAATTCCTAAGCTGGCTACCACCAATAAGCGGACCCAATTTATTGATCTACTCTAACTTGTTAGCATTGCATCATGTCTACACAACAAAAGTGTTAGTTTGTTCTACAGACAATCAGTTTACTTCATTGTGGCTCAACGTCGTTACAGCGCTGTAGAACCTCTAGAAGAAGGCATGTTGCAGAAGATGCCAACTATGATTTCTCTGATTTTTCTGAAGTGGATGATATAATTCCTATGCACAATTAAAAGAGGACATTACTGCATATTGTGGATGAAATTAACAGTGACCATAATACTCTGCTTTCCCAAACTATTGACGAAACTTGTACTCCAATTCCAAATCCTAAAGGTGGCAGAGCACCTGCTCATAATACAATAAGAAATGAAATAGATCGTCCATCGCGTGAGATACGTAATACATGAGGTGTATCTGCGGAGAACGTATTCAACATTTTTATCACGCCAGCTGTAATTCAGAAGATTGTGGATTGCAACAGCATCGAAGGCCAGATGGTATCTCTTAACTGTCAAAATACAGATCCAATGAACTGTAAAAAGGTATTCTTATTGTTTCTGTCTGCAACTTACTATGAGGACAAGAGAAGAATTTGCGATCTATCGAGTACCTACTACAGATGGTCGACCTGTGTCTATTCAGGAAATGCCACGTACTCGGCTCCGTTGTCCTCAATTTGACATTCGTGATGTTCGCGATCGACTCGGTAAACCTTCTGTTTTAGGAACTGTATTTGTAGATACTGTTACTGAATTTTGTATTGCATTTACACCTGCAGCTGATTGCGCTGATAATAAACTGTCCGTGGACGGTGCTCATTTAAAATGCGTATACCATCGAAGCCAGGCAAATACGGCTCATTTGGGCACTTTGCAACGCCACAGCCTTCTATTGGTTGAATCTAGAGCCATCAGTTGGTCGCCTTGGAAAGGCTGTCTAAAGGGGTCAAGGTCAATTCCATATAAAGAAGAATTATTTGAAAAGTGATTTCTGTATATTTCTTATTTCGATGAAATGAAATGTTTGATATTTAATTATTTCTTTTATTTCTTTCAGACTTGAGAAGCCTTAAAGGCACCAGAGATATTGGTGATAACGGACCTTTGAGTGTCATAGATACGAGATCTTCTACTTGGACATTCATCCAAAGTCAGGGAAGGATGGCAGATGGACACAACCGCAAAATCTGGAACCGCATTCTTGATGGACGAAATGGTGTTGATTTTCATAATGCGTATAATATTTGTTGGAGCAGAGGTGTTGTATTGCCCAGAGAAATGAAAGGTGTGATCGGCTACTTTGGTTTCTATACAATTGCAAAAGGAAAAATTGGAATGACGTGTTTATTTAGTCGCCGTTTCAAGCAAAATAAGAAAGCAAAATTTCCTGTAACTTTGTACATAAACGTTCAATTCCAAGAAAATCCATTCAGTAAGACATTCAAATTTGTGAACTATTTCGACCGGGCGGCAGAAAGTATTCCAAGGTACATCGACTTACCGCTCAATGTACGAAGGCCTGACCAAATTCCAAACATTACTTTGGAATTTCTAAAATGTGGATATTGAATTTTGGTTCTGTTTTCTGCTATTATTTAACTTTTTGCTAATTTCCATAAACCATTATTACATTTTTAAATTCATTAATTTTGTTGTATATGTTCTATAATCTTAGAATGACACTGATTCTAAATTATAAGGCCTTCGGTTCCCACTATGACACATTTATCAACTGGTCTGTAATGCATTCATACTGACAGCCCCGATCATTTTAAAATAAAACAGTGAGCACTGGTACATAGTTGGTCCAACATATTTGAAATATCTACTGTTTACATTATTTTATAGCCCAAAAAGGGCAAAATGTTATCCCACAAAAGGCATTCAAAATAATATCGTTGGGATGCAGCCGGACAATGATTAACTGGTATAAAAGATGTCACCTGAAATTCAACAAAGGGGAGGGGGTCAAGGATAATAAAATGGGCCGGAGGGAAAGGAAGGGAAGAAGGAAATTGGGGGATAAATAAAGAAAGGGTGAGGAGGAAAAAATAAAGCAAGGTTGGGGGAGGAAATAATAAGGAAAGGGGGGAGGGGGTTAAAAGAACTGAACGAAAGGAGCGGATCAATGAGAGGGGAACGAAGGGTGCAGAGAACAATTGGTAGTGGGAAGCATTGAGGGCTTGTGAAGTTAAGCATTAAACAGTTAATTTATGTAATACACTGAACTAATCATATTCTCTTCATGTAAATGTATGTACACTATACAATGAAAATGTAGGCATTATGAAAAGTATGTGTATGGTTTTTTCGAAGGAACAATATACACATTTGCCTAAATGGCTTGTGTTCTGATCTACTCTTTTATTTACTAAAAAGTATTGCTTACAACAGCAACATTTTCTTCCTTTTCAATGTAATCATCAGCAATCTGTCTTTTAATTGCCAACAATGCTCTTCTGCTAGAACTGGAGCCACCTTTTGCTCATTGATATGCAATGAAATTCATTATTTCGGGATCATTTATTTTATTCGTAATTGATTGTTACACCAACGAGTGATGACGTGTGTCTTAAAGAAATGTGAGAATTAGATTCATACCATTTCTGTTTCGTTTGATTAAGTATATTAAACAAATGTGGGACGTAGATGACACAACCATTTTCCCGTTAGAACAAATAGGAGTAATATGAATTGTAATTCCAGTTTGTACAAAATAGGAGAAACATAATTGTGTATTTCAGTCAGTATACAAAAGGAGTATTGTAAAGAATGATGTTTATTGTTGCCACGTATATCGACAGCTTTTGAGATTTGGCAATAGCTTTTGTATCGGCTTTTGATGGCTTTTGAAAATTTCTTTGAGTTGTTTCTTTGTTTATTTTTCGATTTCCCTATTTTTAATAGTTCAATGTAATTTTGTATGTCATTATTGTGTCCCTTTCTTATCATCACTCTGTCCCACAACAAAGCCAGCTGACCGTGACGTTTACAGATCTTCCAGCTAGTTGAAGACCACGGCGAAACTGCCGAAATGCATTGACAATGACGGCGGTCCACTTCATCGCCTGGACGAATTTGGCAAGTCCATTCGTCAGATTGTGCGCAGCAACAAGGCCATCTAAGTGGACCGCCACTTGGTCACGTCATCTGGCAGCACCGAGATCCCTCAATTATGTGATCTATAAAACGAAAACCGACAGTGCGTCATATTTATACCTCCAATGGTTACCACAACTTCAAGGAAAACTGGCCTCAAATTAATTCTTTATAGACATAAATATCAATGGTTTTATTTCTCTGCAAAAATTACATTTTTCTAAATAGAAAGTTGTAAAATAGAAAATGGTAAACATTTGTGTGACAATGTTGCGGACACTCTTCAAATGAAATGGTTACAGTTATGCTTTTAAGTGTAGTCTTAATATTTAGTGACAACTGAGGGGTTAAGTCAACGTTGTGATCGCCTCTTGAAAGAGACATAAGGGACGCCTTGATGGTAGGATTTATGGCCTTTGAATTAAATTTAAATTTTAGAAGAATGAATTTTAGCTAAATTTCAGTTATAGTAACTGAAACGTAATGAAACGTAATGAAACGTAATGAAATGAAAAAAAAAGAATTACAGCTCCAGCCTGGATATCTATGTTGTACTATGTGTTGTAGAATAAGACAAAATTGAATTAAAAGATTGGTTGGCTAAAGTGTAGGGTGAGAATATAATGAGGCTAACAAGGAATCGTATAAAAAATGTCAGAGACAGCCGCGGCGGCAGATGAGAGACCGACAGAGAGAGGGTAGCACATGGAACCGAGAATAGTGAACAAAACATTAGGACATACATAAAATGATGTTGTGATCAAAACCTAACTGAGATGAAATTACATATTTACAGGATAAACAAAAAAGGGAGAATAAGATGGCACAACAATAAAATCAAATTTAAAGAATTAACTTGATATTAATTCCTGTGTGGCAGAGACAAAACAAGCTATCCAACCAAGGATAACAAATAGAGAAAGGCACCGTTAAATATTATTGAAGTCTGCGCAATTATGATTGTTGGCGAGGGTTTGAATAAACAATACTGGACTGGTTCTATGACACACATCTAAATACCAGTGAAACGTAATATCTCTGGTTTTACATACCTTTTCTTATCTCTATGTGTTAAACTATTTAACAAGTAGAAATATGGAACTCTTTCAACATCTATAAATTGAAATACTGGCACCAGGATTGTGACCCTAATTATACATATTACAAAACCAGACTAAGCTATCCTGCTGACCTGATAATGAACGTCACAGAACATTTCGAACTTTGACAAATTTATTCAAATCGATTGGTTAAATGACACTAAATTATAAACGTAGTTTATTCAATAATTAAACAACAGAATATCCACATTTGTTTAATCAATGTAAACACTATCTAGTTTGATTTATTATCAATATATGTCATTATTCCTACTGTAAATTTGATTTTTATCACCAAATCGGAATATTGGTCTATTTTTATCTGTATACCTACCTATATTTTTAATAATTAAATCGGCCGGAACCTGCTTTAACAGCATGAGTGCAATTTAAAAAAAACTGGCTTCCAATACTTTTATTCTGAATATCTTTAATTGTTTCTCATCTTATGTAAAATTTGCAAATTGTCTTTACTTTTATGCTTTGATATGATAGATACAAACATTTATAATACTAAAGCAATTTTTATGCCTGGCTGATGAGGCCCAACAAGGCCGAAACAGCTGTACTGGGCTATTATTTGCGAGCAATATAGATAAGTAGTACATTTAGATTAAAGTATACCTGTTTTTTTATTAGTACTCTTTAACGCAATAATGGAGAATTGTGGTATAAGTCTCAAATCTTTCCGATTTATTTTTAGAAACATTGGCCTTCCAATCAACTGTCATATATAAAATCTGAAATGACTAATTTAGGAATTCCACGCCAAATATCATTGAAAACGATAAAAGTAACTACCAATAGCCTCTCATACTGGCGATCAGCGATCTGTAAGGCTCGATTAAATTATAGTTTTGGTAGTAAAGATGGTTGTGTCAACAAATTTTATTTCAGTTTGAAAAAATGGTACTATTAAAAATTGGTATTCCAGGTAATACAACAGAGCTGTAATTCAAAGTGTTATTACAGTTTGTACATCTTCCTCAATACAAATATGAGAGTCTATAAGTCTATAGCTAGGTACTTTCATCGATCTGAGACAATCTAAGAGACCCGGAATTTTCACTTTGAGCCAGTAATATCCCACAACTCTGTTTGTATCCGACTTTGGCAATATAAACCTTAATTACCGTAGGAATAATAAAAGATGCAAATATTAAATTTAGATAATTATTGTTTTTTTATGTCACCTAAAAGTCCAGTGTCTCTACTACTTGTCAAGTAGTATGGACTTAGGTTCACCTGGTGTATACTAATAAGAGGAAAACTGGAAATGTCTTTGTTATAAGCATCATCTGCTAAGCCACTCTTTCATTGCACTTTTGTCTGTGGCTAATAATAAAAAATGTTTTTTAGGGCCCGTATGTATGCTACTTTTCCAGTGTTATGAGCCAATCTCTATGTTCACCTCATGATCCCAAATAGCTGAGAAACCGGTAGTGTAGAGCAATTTCGTTAGATTATTTGGCTTGATCTCCGAGGCCAATCTTTCATTGCACAAAATGCGAATTATTTAGATAATATAACATAAAAATTTGGATATATTTAATAAATGTAGAATAAATATTTACTGCAGAAAACATAAAAATAATAAATGAAATCAGTCAAGCCTTCGACAGTATTAACACCATAGAAATGAATGTAATCTTCTGGGCCGTTGATTATTAGGTCTTCTGGAAAGCCAATTTTGGTTTTGGAATATTATTTAGATTGTAATGGAGATGACAATATTTCAAACCATAGACGTAATAGCAGCTCTATATTCTACTTGTTAAATAGTTCAACACATGGAGATAAGAAAGGCGAATCACATGTACGTAAAACCAGAGCTATTATGTCGAGTTAACATTCTAATAGGTACCTACATATATAGATTGCTATCATAGAACCACGATACAATTGTTTAGTTCAGTTTTATAAAATTTGATTAATATCGATTGGATCGATGGGATGAACAAAACACTTTTTTGCTATTGGGCTTGCAATTTGGGCTTGCAGGTGTAATATCGCTACCTAACTTTCTTTTTCCGTACATTCGGTATGGGAATACAATTTCAACAAGAATTGATGTGGTCTATAAAAAATTCATATTCGTGTAGTATTTATAAAAGGAATTTACTATGAATTTACTATAAATTGAATTACTATGATTGGAAACATTATTTCAGACATTAATTACTTTAATTGTTTAATTTTTAACTGTAACTGGTTAAAACATTTACAGAAAATTCAAAATAGATTACTACAAATAGTGTTTAAATATAGACTTTATCATACTAATAGTATAGATAATGAAAACGATATTTTAAAAATTGAAACTTAAATTATATCGTTACTAATTAATTGTACACACAATTGTCCATGGTAGAAGAACAGTAAATATTACCTTATCTAATAAGCAAATAAATAATGAATCAACCAGATAATTAAGAAACAAAAACAATTTCAAAATAACTGCTGAACATTATAGCTACACAATAAAATTGCAGAATCTACTTCAGTTTTATTTAAAACAATTGCTTAAAGAAAAGATATCATAAATCTATATAAATCACTATCTAGTGTTTTAGAACATCTATGTATATAAAAAGTGGTTGTATTATCAGAAACATTATATTTTGATTTTGTAATAATTTTAGTGGATACTTTGCGAGTTTTTATTGATTGTATACATAGATAGATTTTGTAGTAAAGATGATTTACTTTGTATTCATGTACATAGGTTCAAACAAGGTATTCCCTATTCTTGTATATTATATTCTTCTGAAGATCCTCACGAAGTCGAGCAAACTCTTTGTTCAATTTGAACCCACTGAATTGATCCAAGAATTTTCCAACAGACTGTCGATCGGTTATTCAATGTTTGCTCGATGTACCTCCACATTAAGGAAAATAAAAGGATCGCACAGATTCATATCTGGTGAATACGGAGGTTGGACAATACTGCCGATGTTGTTGTCTTGGAGGAAATCGCTGGTCTCCTTGGATACGTGTGGTCGCGCAAAGCACAGGTTAAACATTTAAATTTCAAAAACCATCTATGCTTAAATTTTATGTTCAAAGACATTTCAAATTTATAGAAGATTCATCAATAACCACAATATTTCGTATTTCTACACAAAATTAGATAATAGAAATTCTTACATACATAGAAGACGACATATTTTTAGAAACCCCCTATAGGTAATACTAATTATATTACGTTATTGTACCTTATACCTAACTAAAGCGCAGGAATTTGATTATCAGTACAGCTTACTGTCTTTATATTACCTTATGTAGTTGACTTTTATCCTCTAAATAAATTGTAATTGTAATATTTATGTACATGTTATGTAAAGCTTACCATAAAAACTAGGAAAAGTGAATAGAAAGATTTGGAATTACATAAAGTAATAATCCAAAAAAAATTAAGAACGGAAGTAACCTCGTCTGGTTTAGGTACAAACATTCAGTAGTTTCCTATGCAATAAATTATTAGAGAAGTACATAAAAAATCAATATCTATTTAAAGCGGCAAGTTTAATATCCATATTCTCTATGATTTATTTGTATAATCTATATTTAAAAATAGTCCTATTAGCTTGCATTGTTAACCGATATTATTGAAATGCCACAAATACAAATATATTTGGTAAACTAATTGCGAAGTATTTTGTATAATTTAACTTATCAATTTGGATAAATTAAATAAAGTTTAAAATCTTCTGTGACGTTCATTATCAGGTCAACCGGATAGCCAAGTTTGCTTTTTATATTGCTCACGAATAATAGCCAAGTACAGCTGTACCTTGGTGCCATGTTGGTTGGTGTAATCTTGATATTATGAACACTACATATCTTGATACCACAATCCTTTTATGAGTATTGTTTTATAATCGCTGCCCAATATTGAACCATAATGGGAAGTGACTCTATCTTTGCACTATCTTAGTACCATGGATATATTTTAAAATAATTATCTTTTGATTTCATCTCTAGGTACATTTCAATGGTTCAATTAACATTAATTATATTTTGTGTAAAGCTATACTTAATGTTTTAGAATATTAATCATAGAAATATATTAACCCTTATCCGGTCACTCCAATCATATTACGCCAACCGGCCATATAGCTACAAAATGTAGCTATTTTTCTAACACATATTTAAGATGATATTTAACGTTTATTACACCCAAACATAAGTTGAATCGACACTAAAACAACGCAGAAAAATTGGTATTTACTTACAAAATCTGGCAACCTTGGTATCAATACGATGTTGTCAGCCTCACTCTCCTCCACCACTTCCAGTATTGCATGGACGCCTCGAGTTTAAGCCAACAATCCCCCACTCCCCCCAACCCTAGCTCAAGCTTCCTCGCCCTCCCCGGCTCACATCTCCTACGAAGCCCAATCCTAGCCCGATACCCCTTCAACTCCAGCGAATGAC
>JAUYWI010101105.1:0-11524 GCA_034780595.1 Parotoplana pacifica | reverse complement strand
ATAGTTGAAAAAATGTTAAATTTTAGATTTTATAATTAATAAGCAACAATCATTGTAATAATAAGAAAAATACATTTGTTATAAGTGTGCTAAACTTTTGGCCAAGACTGTACCAAGTGAATAAATAATAAATCGGTAATCAATTTCATTATAGAAATTCAAAATCAAATAGACTATAGATATAGTTTACTTTATAATACTAAATAATCTCTTTGAATAAAAAAACGAACTTTTTTGTCGGCCCCAATATATTGATGTTGAGTTACTGAACGTAAAATGTAAAGCATTTCTGATTTTGAGAATGCCTGACTAATTTTTAAATACCATTTTTTTCTCAAACTAAAAAAAGTTTGAAACATGTAAACTGAGGCGCACCAAAAATAGTGATGGATTGGCCAACCAATCACACCAAACGCCAGGACGACGAGGTTCTGAGCATAAGTAATTACTATTGACATTTATATTTCTCTTCTTTAGTTTCATTAAGTTTGTAGTTAGGTATAAGGTTTATTTATAAGCATAAAAATATTTAGAATATAAAATTCAAATGCTATACTTATTGGTCATTGTAATTGCGACAAGTATAAAGGCAAACTCCAAGAAACGACAAATAAATTATACAAATAGTGTCCGTTCACTAAATTAATAATGTTCTACATATAACACAAAACATAAATGTTCAGATTTAATAAAATATCAAAATTGTCAGGATGGTTAAATGGTCAATATAAAGATAATTGTTACAGGTTTATGGTACAGGTAGATACTAATTACATGGTACTATCATACAACTAACGGTTTAAACAATAAAAATGTTACAAACAATCTTGAAATTGTGTATGATATACATTAGACAGTAGAGAGATCTAGCTTTGATCTTCCAATTTCTCAATACCCATATACTTTGACTTCACATACATGGAGATAATTTTTTCCTTTAAGTTGAATTCGGACATACTGGCCATATTCCCGGCATTGCAAATGAATAACGTCACCATTGCCAGCTGTACCATACGAAGCACAATTTTTGAAACCCATGATACTGCAGTTAGATACCTACAAGTCAAAGAATAAATTTATATTGACAATTCGATTCAAATAAGTGTTTTTAATATTTACCTTCACATTAAAATTTGACAACTTTATGCCACGACTTTCTCCTCTGTTCCAAATCATCACGTCGGTAATTTGTTTGGGTGTTTGGAGGTCCACCTGCCACCAGGCATGCATCATATATGTTGTATGCGTGCAAGACTTATCGCCCCAATTCTGTCTGATATTACCATCCACAGCTCGGTCTGGAGTTCCTCCATGAATAATTGAAATCTGTTCAGTTGGCTTGCCTTGTGACAAGAGTCTTGAACCTAGAGGATAATCAAAACATTGTTTCAAAACACTAAGAAATATTGAAGTCTTCTTTTAGAGAGATCGATAAAAGAAATACAAACGGTGTTAGCTACCTACATAAACGACAGAAAATGATTTTATCAGCAAATTATTCAAACAACAAAAAGGACGACCACAAAATGATGATATTCAGCATACTTTTCCTCTGGTCAGTTGTAATTATTTGGCAGTTCTGAAGCCACAGTTGGAACATATGACATTACAGACTTAATGAATTTACATAGATTAAAACAAAAAACTGTTTCTGACAAATTAAGACTGCAGAAACTAATGAATTATTTATATCATTATTTGTATAGTTGTTAAACAATACTTGCCAAATGGACCGACTGTGTTAATGGATTAGGTATGTGGCAATTTTTATGAAAATCTAACTTCATATTATAATTCATTGATTTTTCACACTTTGGTTAATTTGCTGATTCACAGTCTTTTATATTAAACTTTAGATTTTAAAAAATAACTCCGTTCCTTCATTAAAAGAGAAAAGATTTACTCATCCATTAAATAGGTAAAATGCATAAATTATTTTAAACATATATTTACAATATGCTGAGTTCTATCTATTTTTATTATTTTCCTTTTAATCATGAATGGACGTCAGCTTACATTGTTGAGTTCCATTTGTTGCTGCTGATGCGGTCACAAAGAAGAACACAATAAAACCTCCAAACATGACGTGCTTTTCGTTTGGTTGCATAGATAAGTAATATCTAACAAAATATAAATTAGGTAACTAATTACGTGTTGATAATGAGAAATATGGAGTTAGATTTAGATTTAAATTTTAAGAATGAAGAATACATTCAAAACAGAATGGCTTGCTATTATTTATCATTTGCCAATATTATGCCAAACACTATGAAAGCTATGAAAGCAACAATACAAGTAACTTACTCAAATATTTATAATTTATTACTTAATAATTGCACCACCTTACCCATTTGACATGCACCACATAATGATGTTTAAAACTAAGTCTTATTGTCTCGATAGATAATCTGCAAATATGTATACAGCTAAATCAAAGAGAGCTATTGATAATTTATATCTGATATAATTGTCAATATTTATTGTCAATTATCAGCAATAATTTATTTCTGTTGTTAATTGTATTCATTCATTCATTGACCCTCTTCGAATTATTAAGTATTCTTCCATATTTCTTAAGTCACTATATGAACTTAACCGCAGCATTGGGTCCTATCCACTGCTAGATGTATCCAGTAGTAAACGAATAGGTTTTCCTTTTCTACATTTGCCTAGAAATCGACTTTCCAGAATTGCTTTGACCCGTTATTTCTCCACATATCATATGGCCAATCCAATTCTTCTTTCTTTTAAGGAATATTTCCAAGTTGCTGTATTTTTCTTTGATTTATTGCATTATTTCTTGATTTGTTTTCATGTCTTCATGTTATCTGTTGGGTTTTTTAAAACCACATTTCTAGCGCCTCAATTGCTTATTAATGCTATAGTCCATACTTATTGATTTAATTCTTAATTTCTAGTTGTAATGTTTTTGATATTAATTCTCGTTTTCGCCCTTCTAATCCTGGCGCAGATTTCGTTACTGCACCTTTCATCCGATGTCATAATTGCTACAAGATATTTGAAGGGTTTCACTTATTCAACTTGTTGCTTGTTAACTATAATGGTCATTTGAAACTCCCATTACCTTAGTTTTCTTTGTCCCATTTACCGCTCACGTTGCGCTATCGCAACGTTTTTTTATTTATATATTTTCTTTAGAACAGTAACTGCTATCACTATTTTTGTTTTAAATACTACTTTTTACATTATTGACGCCTCATTTAAATCAGATCGTTGCTTTCATTTTTCATGTTTTCTTTTATTAATTTTTACCAAAAACAATCGATATTAGATCTATTTTTATAAAGATAAGTTCTACTACTATTATTAATAGTTTTTATTGAATATTGGTATGAAATATACTGAAATTGTACACTATAGTCATAGTAGAATGAATCATATACAACTACTATTATAAAAAATGCATCATGTACAACGTCAAGGTAATATGTGAAGTTTCAGACAAATATAAGCCACTATGTCACTAAGCTAAATTAACAATTTCTATGATCTTTGATACTACACATGTATTAGTATTTGTAGTACATAACTATAATATTATGTTTCATATTCATAATAATTTTACCGCTGGTATGCAACAAATTACTAAAAATAATTAACATAAATACATTGTAAGTCATAAAAATACCAATATAATTCTACAAAGTGAATAATGTATAGCTTCATTTAGCTAAGTTTGATTGGATACACAAAGTAGTATCAGCAGTTTATAAATCATTTTAAAATGGATAGTTTTTTATTATAATTATATTATGTAATTTTCTGCACATAGTCAGTTCTATGAGGCATTGTTATGTGTCATGCATAGCGTTATTCCCATATATTGTATCATCATCGTATTTCTCAACATCAGACTCAGCTTTCTCCGAATCAAATCCTCTTCGTCAACGCTCTCTTCTATAACATCTTCTTCTTCCGAACTATAGCAACATCACTACATCTATGTTTATGTGATTCATCTTCAAATAATTCAATCGCAGTTTCTTCAGCGGTAAATCAACATGGCATTATGAGTCAGTTAGATGAAGGCAGAACTTAGCTGAAACATTTATTATAATGTATAGACTATTCTTGTATCCATGTAACCATAATTTTGATTTTTAGTGCTAATTTTCATTGAATATATTTGTCATTCCTAAATAGTTACCTCCTGAATAGTGCTTGCAGACACTATAATCTAATAAATATGAAATTAAACATACTTAAATGTTGTGATGAAACACCTTTATGAAATAAATAATTAAATACAAAACAACTGCTACATTTGAAATCTGCGTGATTGTATAAAGATTGAAGAGACTTTAGAAAAATGACTGCTTTTGATAAATTTAAGAATACATTTTTTAACCCAGCGTGTAAAAATTTAATAAAACTACGCAAAGGATTAGTATTCTACATTTTATCTAAAGTTAGCGATTGCACCCCAAATCAAAATAATAAAAATATATAAACAAAACAATCTCCACTTAAAAAATATTTTCAGCTCTTGAAAACATGTCATTTTGTCATCAAACAGTCATTAATGTGTTATGATTTATTTCTCTTCTTCATTTGTAATATATATATATATATATACATATATATAAAGATATTTCTGCGTCCCAGAAGAAATCACAAGTTATAACTGTAGGTCATATTGTTTTAATTTGCAATGGAGGTATACAAATTGCAAATTAAAATTAACTGACTTCGTGTTAGAGTGAGGACTTAACTCACTTTATTCTTCTCTGATTTCAAACAATTTATGTACTATTATTATGAGATGTATCTAACATTGTACCTTATGAACTTTGAAAATTGTTTTTTTCTTGCAGCTGGTAACACAAAGATATGTAGCAAACCTGCTAAAGCAACGCTATTGCCTCCCGGCCGGCAAGTCATTAAGTTTCTAAGTGATGGGGGTATTACAAGAACTGGTTTCAAAATGATATTAACTAAAAGTAAGTATTTACAGAATAATTTGTAGCTGTAATTAAAATCATATATTTTTAGTACTTGATATATCTAAACATATAACTATTGACATTTGCCTCAAAAACAGAGCCTTCCACATTATTACAAAATGAGGGTTTCCGGATGAGGCTAAGTCTAAGTGGTTTTCGTAATTATAAAAGCATAGGTTGATTTTATCCATGTCTCTGGTGGTGATTAAATAAGTGCCACATCTTAATAAGATCGGTCACAGTTTTTATGACAATTAGGTACTAATTTTGAATCATGTTCTATAATCTCATTGATTAACAACATCTTAATCTATTTTAATAATTGAATGCATTGACTGCATAGAGTGCCGTATGAATACACTTTGACTGAAAACGGGGCTCTTTGAATAACAAGTGCACTTGAGCCATTTATTAGACGTGGATTGTTTTTATGAAATCTGGTGTGCCTAATGAGCATTGGCGATTGAGGATAAAGAGGGCAGACACATTTTGGCTATGAAAATATTTGGCTTTTTAATGAAAATTTATAGGTAAAGTTAGTTAACGTTGGGATTTGAAAATACAGTTTTCGAAATTTAATTAAAAAAATATATGTAATTAAAAAAACGTTGTACATAAAATATGTGGTCGTAGTTATTAAGAATCCGTACCTAATAATACTAGAAATTTAGGCAGTGTTAATAAAAATGGTACTTAAATATTTGCATTAAATCAGAAGAGAAATACCAAACTAAACATGGCCGTTACTAACATTCTATTGCTCAGAGCACAGACCCAGGTTATACCCAGTCTCCAAGCGACGACCAGAGCTCTGAACCAAAGAGTAGGTGCTTGGAAATAGGTTGCGCTATTTGGTATTGGTATGGGAAGCCAAATTAGTTATAAAAGACAAGTTTTGTTCTTGTTCGCATTCAGTCTAATCATTTATGGTTTCTACATTTTTATGGATCACTTCGACGATATATAATTAACTAATTCTTTACTTTTGATGTGCTGCCAACAACTGACTCTATGTTGGTGTTGTTAGGCAGAATTGTTGTTTCAAATCACCCTCTATTGATTGATACAATGCAAAGGGTAGTTGGCTCTTGTGAATTTGTATTCAAAAATAAAACAAAAAAGGCCAGAATTGTAGTTTTACTCTAAACTCAACGTTACGTTTCTGAATCACATTGACTGTCTGGACACGAAGCCAGAAATAACAAAACCATAATTATGCAGTCAACACAGCCGAAGATTTGGTTACAACAATTAAAAAGCAGCAACAATGTCAATAATTTGGTAACTTTATGATCTTAAGAAGTTGCACATGTTTATATAAAGTCGGCCTTATAGTTGTCTCAATGTCTGTCCCATAGCTTCCCCAACATTATATTCCCCCAACCCCACAACATCGTGTTTAAATTGTTATTATTATGGCGAATATATAAAAGATCATTCGTGAAACAAAACTTTACTTTAAATCAATTAACATTAGAGACTGTTGGAATAATGATGCCCGCTTACTATCTACATATTTAAAATGATAAATCGATACTTTGGTGTTTCCTCGACACACACTACGTCAGGATTTAGTGTATCTAACTAAACAAACAATTAGATGTCAAAGGTGAGTGTGATCATGTTCATATTTTACTACCAAATGTAAAACTTAAATTGCAATTAAATTAACATCTTTTGTGTGAAAACGCCCCGATGAAAATTACTTATAAGTTACTTATACGGCATTTTTACCAGGGTGGACATTGGGTGGAAAGTGGACAACGGTAAAGGTTTTGTTTGGTCAGAATTTACTACAAATGTTTGGTCACATTTGATTATTCTTCTAAAGATGGAGACTGATTTTCAAAGTCCACTAAGCAATACAAAACAGACAAGTTGAGGGACCGACAGTCAACTAAAAACGTAAATACAACAGTTGAGGGACTTTCCAGTACCTGATTTGTCACCGTGAGTGACCTTTATTAGAAAAACCGAGTGCAATATATTTGTTGTCGTTATCTTCTTTTTTTCTGTTCTAGACATGTTTTCTATTTCTCTCATCCTATGCCAACATAGCACTTTTCCATTTCTTTTAGACTTTGATACGAACATATGGTTTTATGATTTGGTTGACTGATAGGGCTTATTAAAACTAAAATAGCTGTTCGGGCGTATTATCAGCGATTAATATAAAAAGTAGTATATTTTTATCAAAGCATACCTGCCTTTTTTACTATTATTCTTATCACCATAAATTATGTTTCAAACGAAAAGCTCAGATGATTAAAAAGACAGACTTAAAATTATAAATTTTGTTATTCTTCTTTCTAGTGATTACATTTTCTTGTATTGAATGACATTTGATCACTTATTTTAGGATTTGAACTAACACGCTTATGGATGGTTTTGGTCTTTAATTTCCATTCGTTTTGTAATGAATGTGAGGTTGCTTTACAAAATTGATTGTAGTAGCTAAGATCGACAGCTGATAAAACATATAATAATTATATAAGTATTTGATTGTTGTTATTCCATATCGATGACCCTAGTAACAGTTGCAAAATGGAAATTTGAATAGTATACATTTCATATATAGTGAATATACTTTAATGTGGTCAAAGCACTATTATGATGGATACATTTGTAAAAAAGTATTGTTACAATGTATTATTTGGTGTCCCTAGCAACAGTTCCTAAGATAAATAAACATGTATTACATCTCAAGAAATGGTGACTAAGGTTTCACATTTTCAAATACTCATACTTATATTTTTATGCTATACTGCTGATCCTAGAAACAGTAGCTAAGTGGTCAGTTGATTATAGGAAAGTTAAAAAATGATTGTCTAAGGTTTCATGTCTTTAAATTTCATAAAATGTATGTTATGTAGGATACATATCTACATATAATTGTTAACGTGAAAAATTGTCGCCCGTAGCAATCACACCAAATAGCTGGCAACAAGTTTTACTGGTCGTTGAAAATTTACTCTAGGTCCCAATTTATTTTTAAATAGTTTAGAAAATGAAATCGGTGCTGAAAAGTAGGAAGTAAAAAAGAATAACGAAATTTTACAAAATACGAAAATAACATCTTTGCTAACGTCTTTGCTAACCTACTTGATCTATATGTGTTGAATGTTTTGTCGTTATTTTAAAGTGTACCTATATCAATTGTATTTTGGAAATAATATAACGAAAATATCATCATCATCAGGGTAACTGTTAGATCTATCCATAGTCGTCCTTATCACCTCCACATCTCTTAATTCTAAATCAAATCTTAAACAGTTTATATTTCATTTTAGAAGTTTACGATACATGAATTTTAGTCTGTTCCGTTAATAATTGCATTATATTCTTTATCAAATATTATGAACAAATTCTAGCAACGAATAGTACGTAGATACGTACCTCTCCTTTGCTATGTTTCTATCAGCATGTTGCAGCCCTCTTACATCTGTGCACTTAAAGAGTCTGATATTCATTTGGCTACAACACTTGAAAAGCCAAGATCTTCATTGGCACAGTTGCTTTCGTTATGGTTTACCTTTCTGTGATTTCCGAGATGGTTTGACAGGAAATATGATCTTTAAATAGGCAATGCTTAAAAATAATTCTTTTCCAATTACCCTTTAAAGACCATTTTAGGTATGAGTTGACCGAAAAGTCATACAGAATATCGTATTTTTTTAGTATAACCATATTTCCAAATGATTGTTCGTTCAACAGAATCCATGTAGTGTAGTTAATTCAAATACCTATCAATTGATTTTGTTGTCATGATGAAAATGCCAAAATGAAATAAATAACTTTACAAAATTGGTTACATTGTAAAAAACGTATACTTAGAAATGGTAAATTATAATTAGAATATGTCGTCATATCATTTTTTATTAAATATATTATGGTTTGTGAATAATTACATATTAAATTAAATGCTATTTCATTTGTTTGAAATTGGTAAGTAAAAATTGCGTATTCACATTTTATCACTTTTGCAGAACTTTTAATTTTATTCGCTGTACATAAGATATCATTTAGCTTTTACAAAATCTATTTCTGAGGTATGCATATTTAGCTTTCGGAGGTATATAAATTTAGTAAACAGACTTAACAAAGACTGTCAGTTGACACTTAATTTTAAATATAACAGTTTCCCTCAGACCCACTAAGTTGTTTAACTATTTCAATATTAAAAGATTAATCTGATGCAAAAGCCAACTGTTTACATACAATGTGTGTGAAGCTTAATCAGGTCGACCAAAAAGTTCCTGCAGTGATAACAATGTTACATTTCCTGATAATACAACAAAACTACCCCCAATTGCTTATAAAGAAATGGGCATATCCAGTCAATTGTATGGAAGATACTCTAAGATGATGGAATGAAGCCATATCATCAATGGGCCGTACTGCTTCATCAGCGTAATTACGAGGATCCTTACAGACAGATTGCATTTGCAAATAGGTTTACTTATTCAACAGCAATAGATGAAACATTTTTCGATGTGCTTGTCTAGTCAGGGGAGGCCACATTAACGGGTGTGTTCACCGCCTCAATTGTGTGTTTTCTCGCATGAAAATCTAAAAGTTGTTAAGAAAAGACAAATCAATCACATCAATGGGTTAACTAGGACCGCAGTTCTTCAATTCTAACATCAATGCATACTATTATCTCCAGCAGCTCCAAAATGAAGTTGAACCTGTCATCAACATTTGCTTTCCATGGAAAATCAGTTCAGTTTTAGCAAGATGCTGCCCTTAAAAATTCCTAAAGGTGGGTTGGTTACTGAAGCAAATTGTTTTTTAGATATGTGGGGGTGACATACAAGAGTGGAAATATAGGATTGTTTATTTCTCTCGAGAAATCACTGAACATCTTTACAAAACTGTTCTTTCACATTTTAGAGATTTGTTTGTATCCAATGCTCAGGATTTGAGGCTTTTAGTAAAACGATTGAAGACTCCAAATTAATTTTGTTTAAGAAATATTTAAATAAGGAATATGATTATATAAAGTTGAGAATACATGAAGTTTAGAAATCAACGTTTCTTTAAGAAAATATAAAGATAAAGCTAAGTACCTATGTATAGTTAACGAGAGAGAGAAGAAGGGGTAAGAATAAATTATTTTAGATAAAAAACAAGAAATATAAGTTTGAAGTCGAAATATATCAGAAACAGTATTAAAAACAACAGAAAAAGGAAAGAAGAACTTATGTACAAGAAATACAGGAACTGCAATTGAAATAAAAAAACATAAGAACAAACATGTTGAGCAATGAATATTTAATTGACAATAATGCATCATTGGAGAGTAGAATAAATAAGCAGTATATTTTTATCAAAAAAATTTGAATGTTTTTTTATTATTACTGTCATCACATTAATTGACCAGCTTTGATAAAAATACAGGTTTTCCAAAATGTTTTTTCTGAATACATATATTTTATTTTCTCTTGTTCTATGCTACTACAGCAGTTGTTCTTCTCTTTTATACTTAGATATGAAATACATAAAAATGTTGCCCAGGTTTATATTTTATTTTTAAAGTTTACGATATATGAATTATAGTTGGTCCTGTTAATAACTGCATTTTTATTCTTTATTAAACATTATGAAAAAAAAGTAGATATTATTCATAATTATCATACAAGTCATTGTAATAATTATTATGAACATAAATTGGTACAGTTTGACAGATACATCCCATTCACGTCTACCATCTTTTGGCAGATATCAGCCTATTGCCTATTATATAAGTACGCTACGTGATACCTCTCCTGTGCTATGCTTCTATCAGCATGTTGTTTTTGAGAGGTTGTACCTTCCTGTGACTTTCGAGATAGTTTGACCGCAAATATAAACATTGTAATCAATATTGTAGAATAAATACTACATTTTGGATTCTAGTTTTGACCGCAGATACATTCTATGCAAACCTGGCCAATAACATTTTTAAGCAATGTGTATATATCATCAGTGAAAACATCAGATAGCAAAGAGTTAGACTTTGTTGGGAATTTCCTGAATCGCATAAACTCAATGTTATGGCAAGATTTTACCTGGCTAAATAGGTAATTTGTAAGTTTAATTATGTTTAATGAAAGGCTGCACTCGTTGAAGCAAATCATCAAATATGTTAGATGATATCTGCAAGATCTGGGATATTGTGAAATAGGATTGGTTAACGCTATGAATCGGCTTTGTGACTTCTACTTGGCTTAAAAAGTAACTCACCACCAGGACTAGATTACCATCAAACGTCATTCTTCTGTCTACTCTCTTTTTATACACTATCACAAACTTGTTTGAAAACATTATAAAAACTCAAAAATGCTGAAGTTCATGTAAAAATGTATTAATAATCGCATGTTCCAGCATATGTAGTGAAAGTTCAATATTCAGTACATAAAGTTCTTTTATTTCAGACATGTCTAACTTTTATCATGTTGTGGTTATGTACATCTTTCATAATAATAATAATAATAATAACACTTTTATTTAACCACAAATATGTAAAAATACAATCAAAGTGGGGAAGTAACACAACAAAAATAGAGAAGGAAGAAAGA
>JAUYWI010101094.1:0-11525 GCA_034780595.1 Parotoplana pacifica | reverse complement strand
TTTTAATTTTTGATGAAGTTTTGCGCTTTTTCTGAATATTTTGACTTGCGTGACTTTTCGAACACCCTGTACATATTTTAAAACCACTTCTACGCACTGTACTCGCCTATCTTTTGCTTACTGGAAGAACTAAACAACTTATCACAGGCCCATCTTATTTCAACGCCTTATCCTCTCAGCCTCGATGCACAGCTATCTCTCTTCATGAAGCAATGGAAGTGTTCGGTGAATAACTCCTTCTAAATCACTTTAATCTTTGTGGTCTACAAGTACATCATGTCTTAAACTTGCTTCAGGATTGGCAATGGATAGCAGTGTTTCAGGCCTTCTAGCAATTTTCTTTATGGATAAACTTGAAAATGGCCGTCTCAATTCTTCACCGTATGGGTATTTACTGAAGAAAGGTAAATGATATCTTCATACTTACTGTCAATCACGAAAAGGCTTCACACATCCTAGAGGTAATGAACCGTTAGCACCCAGCAATCAATTTTGATGTGAATATTCTCTAAGATCCTTCTGGTAACATTTCTTTTGATTCTACAAGAAGTCGGCGAGAAAGAATCTATTTACTCACTACCGATCCACCCTACAGAGTTTTACCTAAACTTCCATCGTTGCTAATGAATACCAGCGTATCACAGAAAGATGCTCTGACAATACTACCGAAATTGCAAATACAACTGCTTTCAAAAAGGTCTTATCGCTCAATGGTTACCCATCAAATTTTTTTACGGAAACAATTAGAAAGGTTAAGAGACGTTAACTTTAAGGTGCCCTTCCAGGGCGTGCCTGAAAGTACTTTTGATCGAAAAAATGTCAATAAAGTTAGTTTCAGGTCGTGTAATGGGTCATTTTGAACTTAAAAAACTGAAAATTAAAAAATCCATCGCTGGCTTTTAATTTTATGTCAATTTATTGATTTTTTACCATTTTGTTTAATATTTTATTATATATTTTGGATGAGAACAATCGCAACATCTTATAGTTCAATTTTATTTGATTAAAGACCAAATGGAATGAAGGCTTTAAATTTTATATTATTGATACTACTTAGCTGATAATAGGATATGTAGCATCTATAATGAAAAATAATTATAACAGCCAATTTAGCATTATATGATAGCTAGACTCGAAAGAGAGAATCAACACAGAATTATGAAATCATAACAACATTTTATGGACACTAGTAGACCTAATGTATACATAAAACTCAGTAGTTACAGATTTTGGGGACATGGTTTTTAAAGGTGTCTAGTTTTGAACGGCACAAAGTAAATTACTTGCATAATTCTCGTTGATTTGAGGTAGTTTGTGTGGCATCCAAGTTCTGGTAAAATCGGAATGTACACTTTCAGAAACTTGTTCCGAGTAACATCCCAAGGATTTGTTTGTTTGAGTACAGAACTCTTCGATGTGGAATATGATGCAATGAATTTTTGGTGTGGTATTTATATTTTGTTTTTCAAATGAGTATTTGAATTCATTTATATTACTACGATAATCGGCATGTAAAATTTGACCAACACAACTGTGAATGAACCAACGTGTATTGCTTCCCGAGTGACTGCTAATGAATCAATCCACTTTGCTGATATTTCAGGAAATTCATCAGATAAGCTATTACATATCACATTCACAGACCCCAATAGCAAATGTAGTTCATCCTCCTAAAGTATATTGATGCCTTTCGTGCATTAAACAAGGAAGTTAGCGGTTGTTTTTTCCTTATTTGGCCTTCACGTGACCTTGAGGTGGGTTACATAAAAAATTCTAAAATTCAGGAACAAAATTTGGTGCGCAGATTTCAAATTCCATGCAAATAGATCCAGTCATTTTTGAGCACCCCCCCACCAGCAAAACCTACGAAGGGTAAATATGTTGGCCAGGTCTGGTCTTCAAATCAGTGGACCTCAATTACTAACTTTGGATTGTAAGTGTGCCAAATTTAGAAAAAAATCATTTGTAGGTGATCAATTGAGAAAATTCTCAGAAACAGCTACCCGTTAGAATTTTTATCCCAAAACCAAAAATAAAATGTTTAGAAAAAATCTCTCAGATCGCACCCTGAACACAAATTAAAAAAATAAAATATGTTATGATTGGAGTAACACCAAATTTTATCCAGTTTCATTGATTGATTTTTATGAAAACAGTACATTTTGCCCAAATTAGGTCAACTTCATTTTGTTCGGAGGAGGGTCACGTGACATTGGAGGTCGAAACCTAAACATTTTATAACAAAATATTCCCTAGCCCAATTACCGACGAGGCCTTAATATTCCTAGCACCCAGGTCCAAATCCTATGACGCCTGTTATGTGCCTATAAACTCCCTAAAAATGTAACAACTTTTGCAAATCTGTTTTTTTTATTTTAACCCTATTTATTCCAACATGAGCCGCTGCGACCCAATTTCTTATTCTGTGTTGTATATCAAGAACTGTATTCGCACAAGATTGCCTGTGAAATACAGTTAGTTTCTATATTTCTAAAAAGATGAACATTTTGAAGGAGATTAGTTTATGACGTCACAGGGCCAAAATTGGCATCTCTGAACTGGACAGATAAATTCGCCTGAAACGTCATAATTGAGTTCGTTTCCCTATTCTAGTAGGTCAGCCAGCGAAAATTGGTTTTTGTATCTGGGCCGATAGGTAGGTCACGTGATTTGTGAAGAAAAGCCGTTATATATGGATCTTCGAATACCTAGTTGTTGCAAAAAATACTTAAGACAATAAACATATGAAAATTGTAGCTTTGTTTTGATTGGCTAGTCTTCTTTTCCAGTTTGGAGGAAATTTTTGGCGTTGGAATTGTTTGGTAACGTTATATCCCAATTATGGACCGATGCGGCCCACTTTCATTACAACTAACAAATATTCTTCTTCTGGAGAGGTATCAAAATGACCTCAAAAGAATTTTTAGCAAAGGTCAGGATGTTTGAATAAGATGCATTCAAATTTGCGGGCCCCCATGTAGGGAAAAATAGAGTTTTAATTGAATCATAAAGAATGTTTTCTTGTTTGATGTTCCTATAGCATCATTGTCCCAATAAATTCGATGCATACTGAATTGCTGCTCTACTGTGGGTCTGAGATATTTGTGGCTTAGTTTGGGCGGTATTTGTTGAATATCACTCTCTGTTTCTCAGAGTTTGTGTGCAGTACTATCACAAGAGTCTGATGGGGATTGGCAGTGATCAAGATAGCCAGCGTGACGACCGATCACAGCGCGCCATCATGCTGGCCTCACTGAACCTGTTGGCTGCCACATTTCGCTGCATCTGTGATCACCTGAGCAAGAAAATGGATGACTATGTGCAATATTTGGCCCTGGATCAGCTGGAACAGTTTGGGTCGAGTGGCCGTCTGACCTTGTCCGAATTGGCCAAGTTATTGAAAGTGAGTTCTATCTCATCTCTGATTGTCGTGTTTTCATATTATTAATTTCAATTCATTGAACTGTTGAAAAAGTGCGTTATGTTTGAGAAAATCAAACTCCGATTAGGACAATTGATGAACTAGAAATTAAATATCTTTCAAGAATTTGAAATAAAACAGAATTCATGATTTTAAAACGTCTTGAAAAATCAATAATTATAAAAAAACAAAAGTTGAGTCGATCTCTCTTGCATAAAAGTGCATTTTATTTCAACTGTAATTGATGTTTTTCGCAAACTTCATTTTCTTGAGTAAGTAGACACACGTTGTACCTCTCAACATTCCAGCTCTGGATAACTCGCCTGCTGGACCAGTCAGTTCAAGACAAATCTCTCCAACGTCACCTGATCCAGCTGTTCCCACTCTTGGTCGAAGTGTGTCGCAAACGTGTTGGGCTCTGTCGCAACTCGGAAAGCACGGAAGACCCCAGTGGCGGTGGTGGTGGCGAGGCCCCAGAGAATAGCCTTCGGTCCTTGCAGACGTGGCTGGTGGGCATACTGGGACGCTGGAGTCCCACCCAACTGGACGACATGCAATCGTTGCGTCAGGCGGTGACGCAGTGCCTCAGTGTGACGCGCAATGTATCCACTGGGTTGTCGGCTGGTGAGGACGCTCAGGAGGTGGTGGTGAAATTGGCTGCAGATCTCAAGTTGAAAATGACAGATAGTGATGAGGAGGTACATGAAAATTGATTTGCCTTAAAGCTCGGTTTTGGTTTTTGTTCTGTTGATGCTACAAGTAAATAAAAAATTGGTCCTTCGTTCACAATAAAGAGGGGTTTATTTAATTTTGTTAACATTAAAATGAAATAACATACTACTTGCAAGTAATATACATAAAATACATAAATAACATAAATTAATTTTAACGAATTCGTGTTTCCCGTAAACGCCACCAAATTTTCTATTTATTTCTAACATCACCGACATTTTTCAGCAGAGGTAAAATACATTGATTGAGCCTTTTATGTGACAGCACAGGAACCTTCGGAGTACGACAGGGGTCCAGTTTCTGTCATCTAATTGTTTCCCAACCCAAATCTCTGGATTTACCCTGCGATGGTACCTACCACCCAATGGTTTTATGCCAATTTTTTTCACAGTGGCCCAACTTGAAATCATAGATTCATTAATGTCCCACTATGGCATAAAAATTCTTTAAATAGTTTGGAATGTTTCTTTCTCTTGATGACAAGTTTTGTCAAATTTGAAACAGAAATTCTAACTTTGAAACCGATTCAAAAATGACATGTATTTTAAAGAAAACTGGTCATGAACCAAGCAAACATTGTAGGTTTCTAAAACGTTTAAAGAATTTGTATGCAATGAACTCTGAAATAAATAAAAAATGAACCCTAATGGCAAAACTATTTTAGGGTGGCAAGAGGCAGCGCTTATGAAAATTTATGTATCCTATGTCTTAACAAGTTTTCTGGCACTGCATCAGTTTTTGGTGACCTGACCATCATTAATACTTAGCCCTTAAAATCTATTTATTTCACTCTACTACTTGTAGAATAGAAAAAGTCGTGTATAATATATTTCCTATCACAATGAAAACACTAGATTAAAAAAACCGGATTACAATTTCCATGACATTTTGTTTTGCCAGAACGCAACTGTCAATTATGAGCTCGTATCTGATAGAAGTGCCCCACATCTTCTGCCTGTCGTTGTGGCTGCGATAAATTCGCTGTTGGAAGATTCTGAATGGCTTCTGAATAAATTGCGGTTCACTTATTGTGATGGTGATGATAAAGGTAGGTTTTTCAATGAAGTTTGCCAACAACATTTTGAAGTTCATGAACAACGATCATTTTGGTCTAATCCTTTTATTCTTCTCATCTGTCTTTAATGTCAATGTCATGGGTATTTTGTGCTAATCAGTTTAAAGTTCAATAAATGTTTACCTCATTGTCATCGATAACTTTTAGAGAATCAATCGTTGCTTGAGGAGTCTCAACCCGCAGAGCCCACACTGGGGGCAAATGCCATCCGCATGGACACGGTGATCTGCGAAAGACTGGTCCTTGTGTGTCGAGCTGTGGATGAACTGGTGCAATGCGGCATGACTCCCGGGCCGCAGACGGATGCATTGCTTCGACTTTTGAACAAACTGTACACTCTGCTCACCAACTTGACCAAGCATGTAGGTCCAAACTGTGTGCCAATATCCAAACTTCTGTACTTCTCAAAAATGTTATATGACCACATAAAACCTTAGTTACTCTTTCTGAACATTCGGTTGATATGCTTTTCTCTTAGGAACTGTTACTAAGGATATTGAATAACAAGCAATTTTTTATATATCTATCTTTTTTAAAGTTCTTTGATATTATGTCAACCTTAGCCAGTGCCATCACTTTTGCAAAGCAATCACAAATTTTGTGAATTCATTGCAAAAAGAATGGAAATTAAAGATCAAAAGTTCAAAAAGTGTGTTAACTTAAATCCTAAAATATATGAAATCATTTTTGGGTGTTAGTTCTTATTATAAGAAAATAAATTATCAGAAAATAAATACTATAATTTCAAATTCTTGAGTAACAAACTTTAAAGAAAAAGAAGAAAAATTAAGGACACTAAACATCTAACACAATTTGCAATTATAATTTTTTGGTGCTTTGTTAGCTTTAATATTTTAAAAAAAATTATCTAAAAACAATAACATTCATAAATGAAAACAATAACATTCATAATGAGAGCTAACACCGAAACACTATTTCACGTTTTTAGGGTTTGAGCTAACGCACTTTTTGGTCTTTAATTTCTGTTCTTTTTTGTAATGAAATCAGAAAATAAACTATTACAGTTAAATCTCTATGGCCATTAAAATTGACCGATATTAATCATTTCATTGGATGCTGCTGACGATAGATCGCAGAACTCTGGTAACTTTACGATTTACGACTTACGATAGTTTGAAAAAACGAGGCCCAGAACTGTCACTGATCCTATGTGATACTGTAAATTAATGACACCCACAGTCAGTTAAACAATTAAATGAAATCCTACTTATGTACTATAGTTTGGTGTAAGTTGCCAAGCAGCAAAAAATAGGTGACTTTATAGACTTTAAAAATTGCACCTGCTTCATTATTAGTTTGCTCTTAGATCCAATAGCTTTGGTCACCTAGTATATGTATAATATATAACGAAATCATGAGAGCCATCGACAGGGCTAAAATTCATTGAGATTGAGTGTCTCAGCAGAATTAGACCCAGTCATAATTGATATTTTGAAAAGATAGAATCCTTCCAATGTTATTACATAGTTCCTACATCCCGAAAAGCTATTTTAAGTTAAGTAGTATCATAAGACTTTAGATGTATAACATATTTTCTAATGCTGTGCATTTTAATTGTAGTATTTGAACATTTTGAAAGAAAAGAAGGGCAGATTCAGCTATAACTTTCGGCGTGTTGTGAAGATCGTTGGCTTCAAGTTATCGAAGCACTGTTATGCATTTATTACCAATATTCAGGTAGGATATGACCTAATCATGTACATAGGCGATATTATTAAAATATTTCATTTATATACAAATTGATAGGGTCGTAAGGTCCCCTAAGAATGAATACATTGTACGTTTTCACCGTTTGGTCTTCTAATATTTCATAGGAAGCCGAATTTCAAAAAGTTCAGGAACAAAATGCAACCAAGGCACACAAAAAGATAAAGGATGCAGCAGGAAAAGCCAAAGCTGTTGATGCTAAAAAGGAGAATGCAAACAACTCTCAGGTGAATGATATTCTTCTGAATTTAAATATAGAGTTTCCATTAATTTTATTAATTCATACTTCATAATAGGAGGGGGGGGGGTCTAGACCTCTATCACATAATATTCTCTAGCTCAAAAACGGTAACTCCGATGAAGCTGAAACGTTGCAACATTGTCACAAGTGAAGTTTTTCACATTTTTTAAATATCTCCACCCAAGAGCATATTGTGGTTGGCCCTCAGAGAAAGTCATTATGACCTTGAATTCAAATTAACATGTAATGTTCCTGGTGTGTTAAAAAACTCTTCATTATTTAGCATATAATTCGAGTTTTGAGAATATTGATTTTATTCACAGAGTGCAACCAGAGAGCCAAGCGGCTAGATTTTTTATCTAAATTGCAACTGTGGAAGCGCCCATAAATTTAGATAGGAAAATTTAATTTCCTAATGAAATATGAATATTTGGAACCTCTATACCAGATTCTCTTACAACCGTTTTGAGGTAAAGATCTTTAGGGTCTAGCACGGTACCCTAAGATCATCTGACGGCCCTCTAAAAATGAATTGGACCAAAATTATGCTGAAGCCAAAAACAAAATAGAATAGAGAAAATGGCACAAATGACAAACAGATCGATTGAGCCTCATTTTAGCAGACACATCAGCCGTTTGTTGCTACGGCTCACCCCTGTTTTGAGCTAAATTAATTATTTTGTTAAAAGCAATAAAAAACAGGTATACTTTGATAAAAATATACTACTTATCTATATTACTCACAAATGATAGCCCAGGACAGCTGTTTCGGCCTTGTTAGGCCTCTTCAGCTGGGCATAATCATTGCCTAAATAATATAAAATGTTCGTATATTTTATATCAAAACATAGAAGTAAAGAAAATTTGCCAATTTTGCATAAGAAGAGAAAGAAGAAGCTATTGGCAAAAAAGTACTTGGAAGCCTGTTTTTTTATCAAAGGGCACTCATGCTGTCAAAGCAGGTCCTGGCCAATAACTGAGCATACCATGAAATTCCTATATTTAGATAATGACAAAGTGAAAATTAATTTGCTAATAAACTTGAATGGAATTACTTTAAAGTTAGCATGTCTATTCCATATGGATAAAGCTATAACTTTATCCAAGTCAAAAAGTTGATGTCAAATGATTTGAGGACTGGACCCAGCCAATGCATTAAAAACCAAATTTTCTGAAATTCAATTCTAGTAACTGAAATGATTCCAAGACCATTAGAAACTAATATTAAGCCATTTAAAATCATTTAAAGCGATATAATTGTTATAAAAGTCATTTTGAAGAAAGAAACAATTTTTACAGACCTGCCCTGGTTTGGTGGCCCTCATAGATCAACATGAGGCATTCAATTTTCTGAAATTTTTTCTCAATCTAAATTTGAGCAAGATAGTAGGTTTCATTTGGTTTTGAGCCATTTAAAGTAATATTATCGATTTTGGGCCAAAAAATCGATAGTATTTTCAAAAATTGTTTTGGATTTGTGTTACTAAGTGCCTAGTGGACCTACACACCAAATTTGAGGCAAATCGGACAAACTTTAATGTTGAATCTGATGACGTTATCAGCCCCTAGCTCGGCCCCTTATCCATGTTTTCATAGAAAAAATCGTTCACCTCTCTACCAAATGTCATCCTAATCCATGCATGTGAAGTATGATATTTTAGGAGATAGTACTATCCCCATAGCCATCCGTGCATGTAAAAAAGCATTAGCGACGGGGGTTAATTCTTTTGTATCTTTCATGTGAATTCTAGTGTTATTACGAGTATAAGTCAGTTTAATCTATGTGCTTATGTACTTGTTTTCAATCTCTGGAATCTCAAATATCTGAAAAATAGCTATTTTCCTATCGTATTATTTTAATTCTTTTCAGTTGGATGTTTGATGTTGGTGCTCAGTTTTGTCTACTCAAATTGGTATCATCACAAGATAAATGTTTTATAATGGTTCAAAAGAGTGTTAATTATAGTGGCATTACAATACAAACACAAAAAATTATCCTAACACCGTAAATTTGACAGGCTTCCTATATTTTGTTGATCCAATGAAAGCCTTATTTTGAACATTTTAAAACTTTCTTTATTTTTTTGTATTATTATGGACAACTATTTACTCTATTGAGATGACCATGCACAACATTATGTACGTCTTTCAAATGTTTGATACAATTGGCTGCTTGTTTTGTCTTATATGTAGTTTATTTGCTTTAGTTGATTCAATTAAATCAATTATTGTGTGGGTGATTGAAATACAAAACATAGTATCAATTATAATTTTGCACAGCTACTTAATTGTTTTGTTAACTAAAGTTTACTTGTCTCACTTCAGATACTTTGTTTGTAGGTAAATTTATTTTTAATTAGAAGTGAATAAATTTAAATAAAAAATAACAACATATTTCTTGATAGATTGATTGGTTCGATCTCTGTAATTTGTTAATTGATTTGTTAGATCTAAATGGTCGTCCATTTTATTGGTTACGATCAGTATTCAAAACATGTGTGCCTAGTTTCATTTAAATTTATTGAATTGTTTATGGACTTCTGTACATAGATTAGTGTTTTGATTTACTACCATCATAGGTATTATTTTAGTTCTGTTGTCAGCATATATGTAATCTATATTGTATATATTATACATAATATACACGATATATTTATTTGTTTACAAAACGTTGAGCACGTTCATAATTTTTATGTATCTATTTATTTATATGCAGATATATTTCACGATGCTAAAACTAGAATACACATGATGATATTGCTATCCTATGTTACTAAATTTTAAATACGAGAATATTTTTCTATTTTTGTAAAGGGTTAAAATGTAGCAATAATAGTCTAGGTTTTATTGATCGAAATCATGCAAGAAGTGGGTACTTGGTGGAAACTTGTATTTTTCTCAGTAGTGGTGCTATTTAGGTTATTTAATTCTTGACTTTTGTTTAAAGCTAGTTTTAACTTTTTAATTATTATTATTATGATTTTAGTTTGAATAATTTTATATATTTATTTAATATAGTCTATCACTAATTTGAGTTACATTTGTTGACTTAGGTCTTCCGATTGATCCTTCATCATTGTTTCTTTGGCAGTAAGGCTGCTCAATAAACAGTGTTTATTAAATGAGCGAGTTACAAATTTTATTGTTGTTTATTTTCTTTTAACATGTGAAACTATTCAATGATATTAATAAATATTGTGTATTTGAGTAAGAATATTGATCACACAGGAGTTTATATTTTAGTACATCATATTGGAATTACTGACTCATTAGTATTGTGCTTACTAATAAATGCAATTTATAGGAAACCCCAATTCTAAAGTCTGTGCGCATCAATGCAATACAGTGTTCCAAAAGTCTGCACAGTAACAATTGTAATATATTCTAACGTTTCTATCGGTGCTAACAGACTAGGAGGCCATTTCCAATATTTATTATTAATTGCCAATCATATACTTATGTACAGTTGAGTGTACGTGTAAATAAAAACAATTGAGATTGAAATATCTGAATGATTTTTAATTATTCAATTGTTACTGCTGAGACTATACAGGTTAAATATATCTGTCTCCCCCATTACATTCCACTATTTTTTGGGTTGACAGATATGCTTTGAAGAGTTTTTGTTCAGATCAGTCAACACAAGCCCTGCAGCACATCTTGATGTAATGTGTTTGCCATATTTGAAAAGCAAGACATTTGAGCTTTAAGGAGGCTAAAGATTACGAACAAGTTGACTGACAAATTTTCATTTTTATATAGAAGCATTTAAATTGTCAGTGATAGGAATTCTAGCGTTATCCATTTGCATTTATGTATTCCTTTGTGCCCACAAGCCGGCCGATTTTTTTATAACTACATATATAATGGCAAAAATATAGTCTGTCATAGCTTAAATAATCCAAAAATATTTCAAGCACGATAACTGGAATTTTGTCTATATAGAAATATCATTGTTTTCCTGCGGTAGTGTTTGATTGACAACATGGCCTTTGGTGGATGAGCATTGATAAAAAGTTTTCAGTAACTATAAATCTAAGAGTCCATACTCCATAAGGATTTAATCATAAAATCACAAAGTGGTTAATGTATTTTTCCTATGTTAGAAAAATGTTGGTTTCAGAAATTGTATACTACAGACTTCTGATCTGACTTTTCCCACATTTAGGTGGTGTCGCAGGTGCTGATAATGCAGTCCATTGCATCAGCCTCTCGAACTCCCACCTTCCCATTTATTTTTGAATCTTCCATGCCTCCTTTTCCCCACCATCTTTCCGATTCCTACCCACATAGTCCACTTCTCTCCTCACCACGTGTCCAACTCTTGG
>JAUYWI010101083.1:0-11525 GCA_034780595.1 Parotoplana pacifica | reverse complement strand
ACCTATTCATTGGACTCATGTACCTATTCATTGGACTCATGTACCTATTCATTGGACTCATGTACCTATTCATTGGACTCATGTACCTATTCATTGGATTCATGTACCTATTCATTGGACTCATGTACCTATTCATTGGACTCGTGTACTCATGTAAGCCTATGACTGGGCTTGGATATAAAAATATCTGGGCATCCTAGTGTTAACATGATGCAAACACACTGTGAACAAAAAAGTAAGTAGGTGCAAATTTTTGAAAAATTAGATTAAGTCAATGTACCTACAATATCTATCACATATGACAATGTTGTGAAAGTTCTTCGAACTGCTTTTCCATTTTTACAATAGTCAATGATTGTAGAAATCTGTTGATATGAATCCGTATCTCACCAGCGTTATCAAAAGTAATCTTTTGTCGACTAGTTTCTAGGTTTCTAAAGATGAAACGGTCAAGCATGTTGAGATCGATCGGGCGAATAGGAGGACTGTTTCACTTTTGTGATAAGGAATTCTCCCATAAAATCTCAACTGGATGCGCCTGGATGAGGCCTGACATTATCAGCAGGGATTTGATGCTCAGTTTGAAAATAATTGATGCAATTTCTCATGAACTCAACATATCTGTCAGCATGAACACTGCCACCATCTTCAAGAATTTCCAAGTAGCTGCAACCAGTACTTTTCTTGCAGACATTGTCCTTCGAGGTATAACTGGACGTGCTACCACCGCATCACCACTTCCATCAACCACACAAGTCTTTCCCAAATCTTCCGATATTATTTCATGGACTTAAGTTTTGCTATACCAAGTCGCCCAGCAATAGTTCTAACTAAAACTCCATCATCTTCATCTATCATTTCTGCAACCAAGACCAATCAGAGCCCACGTTTCTTCATTGATTGCTTTACCATTCTCAAGCAGCTCCTGTGTTTTTACGCCAGAATAATTGTTTTATGCCAACACTTTGATGAAACTATTGATGTTTTGCTTCTCTAATTTAGCCACAATGTTTGACAAGCTGGCTACACGCCAACATTCAAGGAATTATATCAAAGACATTTCCTGGAATTATATCTATCAGAGCTATTAATGGACCTGCAAATTCCTCGGAATTTCCACAGTGTACTCCAGAGAAAGTCCAGAAATAGCAAATATACGAATTATTTATTATATCACAGAAAACACAGATTTATTCAACGAAATATCTCTCTGTTGTCAGAAAATGAACTTTTTCAGGACAGCTTATATATAAAACGAAACCGTTATAAACACAAGAGTACAGCAATATACTTGGATAGATGAAATAATTGACATTAGAATACTTTTTTTTAAATGATGAACCATTATTACTAATTTGAGAATTAAGAGGCGTGTTATTGATTTTGATTAATATAAATTCTCTATTCTTTAAATCATAGTTGTTTTGTTATAAGGACTAGAATTGACTTTAAATGAACTACAAGAAAACTGATTCATACGAGTGCTACAAGAAATAATATATATGATTAACGATAGAGACAAAAAACGGAGATTTGTATGCCCAAAATCTCGGTTGGTAGGTGGCGTTTGGTCATGCCGAAATGTGGCTCGTACGCTCCGCGCAAACAAAATAAAATAGACCAACTCATGAGGCGTTTAGCATTTAAGAGAAAAATATCGATTAATTTTAAACTGACCGAATGATACAGTTTACGTTTATAATATTAAGATGTTTTTGTCAAATAAATGGGAGTTGTTGTTTTTTTAATTATTGATGGTTTTTAGAAATACACAAACAAATGTAAAAATTGTCCTGATTGTCAGGCAGCTGGTAGCAGAAGAATTGACAACAAAGACTAGAATTTTCTACACATTTGTTTTGGTAGAGATAAACCATGTTTGGGCCCTTTTAGCCAATCTTTTTTTATTTTTGTTGTTGTTTTATTCGTAATAGATAACGGTTATTTCAAACTCAATTTTAGATGATTATTACAAAGCCTTTGACATTTTCTCTATAAAATTATCTTGCACCATAAATTAGCAACATCTGCAAATATTTTAGTCTATTTTATAACTTAAAAGCTACGCATTCCATGAACAATATATGGTTGTAACGTATGTTTTGTTTCAGTCAGCATCTAATCTTATTGTTTCATTACATTAATTTTTAATTAAATTGGTGAAGTTTTGTATTATACTACTAGCACATATTACTTGTTTCTAGGTGGTTGCTAGGGTGTATCAACAACACTAACACGGACTTTTTTTACAGTCCCTCGGATCCGTAATAAATTTGGCAAATTTCATTGAAATCGGTTAACATTTAGGACCATTATCTGTGCTACAAAATTAAATAAATAAATAAGGAAGAAAAAAAAATTTTTAATGGTTGACTTACTTAACTGATTATTATGAAATGTTCGCTTATCTGCCTATGGCTAATAGTTAAGCAAGCCCAAAGTATTAAGGAAGTGCTAAAATGGCCTATTTTTCAACCAGCAACTGACAAACATCTGGATGCTAAAATAATTTCAAATTTTGCAGGTTTACTGCGCCCCTGTTGGTTTAAGATATGAGTATAGCCTTGACGGCCAGAATTCAAACCTCTTGACAAATTCACAAACTTCGTCTGTTGAATGTTTCAGTTTTTCTATTCATTGTAAATCACGATCAACACTTTTTATTAATTTAAAGTGTGGTTTGGGTCCATACCGTTTCTCATCAAGTGCAAAACATACAAGTTCCTTTTTTTATAATATTCTTATGTTCGAACTTATCAGTGGTTACGTTTACAATATATTATTCTGTTCAATTCTGAACCAGTAGGTACCTACTTAAATAGTCATTCGCGACAGGTTTAACAATTGCAAAGTAGTGGAGGATATAGAGTACAATTATGTTCTCTGTTTTTTCAGTGGCTGTTTGCCATGGCAACAAGTCATTTTTAGATTTTGCATACAAATACACATAACATCTTCACAAAATGTTATCCGATTAAACATCAAAATGTGCTACCTGGCGTATTTTGTATTTTAGCAGTGTACGTAGGTAACTAATTACTTATTCTATTACAGCTCATCTCGTAGATTAATAAATTCAAAACTTTCTACTCAGAGACTCTTTCATAAAATGTTGTTTGTACATAGTACATCAGTAGGTACCTAATTATGTTCTTAATTTCGTATAACTCTTGACAATTTCAATGTGCATTTTAGAATTTTGCAGAATTTTGTGATTCTTTTTCATCAATTTTTCAAAGGCATAATATGCATGTTTTTATCATGTTTATTAGAATTTTGTATTTTGTATAAAACACGTTATGCTTGTGTTACTTCTAATTAAGCCACATACCTAATTAACAGTTAACACCCATTTGCAAAAAGAAGTGAAATTATTTAATAGCCCAAAATCCCAAAACAGAATTGAAATCAAATAGTTAGCATGCAACCTCTAAATGTTAGAATTGGATGAAAAATTTCAGCAGATGAATGAACAATTATACAACCAGAATGCACAATTTGAAATAACTACACTTTTCCACAACAGAAAAATAGCTAACGAATGTTATAAGACGGCCGCCATCCAGTAAAAGCACCGGATTTAACATCAAAACGGCCGGGTTGGAAAGAAAAATCAGGGTCTGCAACAATGCAAGAATAATGCTCAGAAAAAAGCTTAATCAATCAAATGGACTCGTAAATGGGAATATGGGAACTTTGATTGAATTCAAGCAAAGGCAAATAAATAAATGCTGTAATGGTGAAAGTTGGGTGTTAAAATATAGCTAACGAATGTTGGCCGTCTTACAACATTCGTCAGCTATTTTTTTCTATTGTGGAAAAGTATAATTATTTACAATTGTGCATTCTGGATGTATAATTGTTCATTCATCAGCTGACATTTTTCATCCAATTCAAACATTTACTGGTTGCATGCTAACTATTTTATTTCAATTCTTTTTTTGGATTGAGCTAACTCACTTTTTACCCTTTTAGGGCTATAAAATATTTTATATTTCGATGATAATTTCATAGAATACTAAATGTTTGTAGTTTTATAAGATCTAAAATGCCTTGTTGAAAGCAAATGAAGACTAAAAAAGGATTACTCTTTGAAAGATGTAGTTAGTAATGTTTTCTCTGGAAATAACGTCCAGCAGTTTTGGGTTAGATCAAAATACACTACGTCGATATGTTAGAAAGGAGTTACAAAAAGGAAGTCCATTATTAACACATAAACCTTTGTATGCTACTTATGGGCTATTTTTACAGAAGACGAAGATAAAATCTTGAAACTTATTTATTAAATTGTTCAAATATATTTATGGGATTAACAAGAACACAGACGAAAGAATTGGCTTATGAATATGCAATAAAATTGGAGCAAAACTTACACAAAAGCAAAAACAATTAAGGAGACAGATGAAAATCAGACTGATGAACGCTTTCATATGGTCTGTATTCTTATATGGATGTGATTATTCGTATTGTTCATATGGCTTCCCTGGTTCCAGATCCACTTCTAAATCCAAATTGTTTTTCCTATGTAATTGTTGGCTTTTGTCTCCAATTCTAAATCCGTTGCTGTTGAATTAGCAGTTGTCTTTCCATCGGGTTTCGCTGAGTCCTAATAGGTTGATTTTGTGTTTCTTCATTTCTTCTTGAATAATTTCGAGTTTTCTGTCACATTGCATCGTTCGCGTGTTCGAAGTGCCAAGCTGTAGTTTTCCATTTTTTTTCCGGATATAACGTAACCCAGTGATTCTTAGAATCCCTTGCCTTTCAATGGACCGCTGGTGACATTTTAAGGGAGGGATAGTAACAGTGGTTTCCCCCTTGCCTTCTGTTACAGCTGTTGAAACCAATTTTAGGAATGGGATTCCATTTTGCATTCATAATACTAATGCTACTTAACCAGATCTGGTGATGCTATTAGCAAGTTTTTCAACATCCGTTAGCACTTTTGTATTCATTCGCACATAGTATACTCCTTTGCCAGCTACCAAAGAGGTGTTCCCCGAGTGAGTGCAGCGAGAAACACAGCTACTATGATCCTAATACACTCTACTTTCTTGGTTTAAGTAACAAGAAGATGTTCGATATTGGTGTAAGTTTAGGAATGATTGCAGGGATGATTTTGGTTACTTTTGGGATTTTTTTAAATTAATGCAGGGAGTTTAAAATGTACTTTTAATATCTGGTACTTTTTATTGGAAAATGCCCCCTTGAAATGTACGCCACCAAAAATAAAAGCTAGCTCCGTGCCTGAAAAGGAACAATGATGGATATGTCTGATTCCATTAAAAAAATTCCATTAACCAGTAGGAACGTAATATCCAACTATTAGTTAGTTATTTGACAGAGAATGGATAGGAAAGTTTTCCCAAATGCCAGTTGCTATTGCTAGCTCAAAGATTTTAAATTTATTTTAAATTGTACCTGCGCTAAAGGGTTTAGAATTACATTTCAAAAGATTCTGATAATTTCTTTTTAAATAATGTAAGCGCATATAGGTAATTGTTTTATATTTTGGTACCTACATATTTTGGCTATAAAATATTTTTTATACAAAAAGTATAACTTTCAAAATTGGCGCTACCTAACAAGTTTCTTAAAATTATTCTGTTAAACTACAATAGGCCTATCTATATCTGTAACCGTATCTATATCCAACGTCTTGTCTATGTATAGCTAGTGAAAAATATACAGAGCTTTGAGCTTTGACTTAGCCTATTTCGTAGGTAGTCCATTCATTATATTATATTGTAATGCAGATTAATAAAAAAATCAATAGGCATATTTAGGGGTGCAAACATTACGGTGATAGGGGGATATACAGTTTTTGTTATTTCTTTCTTCAGAAGTTATATTTTGTATGAAACTTCAGATTTATATATGTTTTCAATGTGATTAAACTATTTTATGTCATTATTACAATGTTTCAGTGTTGTCAATCACCTCTCGTCATGGAACAGCAGTTAATCAAATTGGGAACCAATATGGGCCTGGCAGGTCAGACGTTATGTGATTTCGTGGCAACGCAGCTGAGGAAAGAACGAGAATCAGAGAGGCAACACGACCTTGAGCTGCTCAAATTGGAAAAAGAGGAACGAGAAATGGAAAGGAAACATAATTTAGACGTTCTCAGCTTGGAAATTCAGCGAACAAATGCTGACGGGCTAAAATTGTCAAGTGGTGACGGAACTGGAGTTGATGTGCAGAGCTTTCTTCGTCAACTTGAATCAATTGTCCAAAGTAAGTACCTATAACAATCAATAGTTCAAAATAATTACCTATAAGATAATAATATAAATTAGTTGTCCAAAACTTGAACCTATTTAGTAGAAATTTGATGGCGTGAAGTCAAAAGGATAGGTACATAGCATGGTTAAGAATTTGTGGGATTAGGTTTATCAACAGAATTTAAAATATTTTTCTGATCAAATGAGAAGAAATGATTGATCACTACACAAACAGTCAATTTTAACAGAGGCATGTTGACACCAATATTTAGTAGATATAAACCAAACCTTCTAAATTAGACTTTTATCATTAGACTTTTTAATCCATCAATTTACACTGTTATACTAAAATATAATTGCGTCTTTTATTACTGTGAATTTAGTGTTTTCCTCATAATCAACTCCAAATTTAGTATAAACGCTTTATCATAGACTTTCAAACCCTCAATTTGTTGCTTTATCAGTTTGTTTTTGGTTTAAAGTTAACTGAAAATTTAGCGAATGATTAGTGAAAGTTTCCTAAAAGTTATCTTTTAGTTGAAATTTAGTTGGGCAACTTTTGATAAATTTTCTGTTTATTTTTCTTGATGATGAAATTTATATGTCTCTTTTTTATTTATTTATTAATATCCGTACAAAATTTTAGTTTAAATATATTCGTTTCTTTTTATAGGTACCATCTAACACATATTACCTGCTCATTTCTAAGCGGTTGGTTGGGTGTATCAACAAAACTAAAACTGATTTTTTAATCCCTCCCACACTTTTCGATAAATTATCTAGAAATTATTAATCTTTGTATTGTATAGTTTTGTGTATAAAAGTATGTATTTATAAAGCTATATATTTTATAAATATAAATGTACATGTTGACCAAGTAAATATACATCTCCTGTTGCCTCACATTGGCTAACATACCGCGGGCTCTGGTTTATATATTTTCAATGGATTACATCAATTAAAATTCATGTGACAAGTACCAAACTTTGCATTTTTGGTGTTATGCATACCTACATGCAAATATACATATATATTTTATAGAGCTAAATATAAATTTAATACTGATATTTTATGATTTTGATTCTATTCTCTATAAATTGTGTCCATAATTTCTTGATACCTGCACCAAGAATACAATTCCAACGTCGTCATTTTAATTTGTATGCATAATATTTTGTGGTCATAAGTTTACTTGCTGTACAATTAGGTAATAATCTAGGCCTATACCTAAGCTGGCTAGCCTTGCGAAAGTATTATGGGACTTCTGAAAATGGGATAAACTTTGGACAGCCATATCTCATATTATGTTAAATCTTAAAACAAACATATTCAGATAGTAGAATCAACTTGGCCAAGTAAATTACGTGTGCAAATATCATAGAAACCAGTTCAGTTGTTTTTGAGATATTAATTCTCAAAGTTAGCCATTTTTCTAAAATTGTTTCTTCATCCTTTCTTTATTAAACTATAACTGATTTCAATGAAATTTGGAACATATAATAGGTTTCTGAGGCGCTATAACAATCCGTTTTAGTTTTGTTGATACACCCTAGCAACTGCCTAATATGTGTCAGATAGTAAAACGAAACTTCACCGCTTTAAATTAAATTTGATAAAACAGAATAAAATTAAATGCTGGTTGCAACAAAAATACTTTAATACCATATATGGTTTGCGGGATACATCATTTTAAAATTATAAATTTGCAGTTTTTGTTAATTTATAGAGCAAAATATTTTTATAGAGAAAATGCGAATGGCTTTCTAATGATCTAAAAATATTTTTTCTACTAAATTTAATCTATTATTTTAATATATAAAACAATGAAGGTGGTTAGGTCGCCCAAAACAAATTCCACAATGTTTTTCAATAACTAAAATTAAATATGGTTAGCTATAGTATTTGGTTGAATTATAATTCCAGGAAGTCCTGTAAGATCATTTCAGTACAAGTTTCATTTTATTTTATTATGACAACACAAAAACATTTTCCATAGTAATTCTATTAACACAGAACTTACGTAAAACATATAGTTTTATGATACAACATGCCCCTTCCTTTATTTAAAAGCTTATCATACTTTTCATGATTTCATCCTTCTTCAGAGCATCCATTCTTTTAACCTGATGTCTTTGGCGGTTCGGATAACAAATATCAACTTATTCCATTGTCTCCTCTTTGTCAGATTCAGTTTCTTGTGGTGGTGGTATTTCTTGCAGTTGATCAACATTTACTAACCTTACTACACCTTCACAATGAACAAGTTCGTTCTGAATACTTCCAATTTACACTCTTGCAGCACCTCGCTTAGAAGTATACACTGAGTTCTCTGTATTAAAACTGTTAAGTGGATGCCGTGTCGTCCAAACATGAGTTCTGAAGGCATTGCCATTCGTTTACATGCTATTCTCGAGCTCTGATATGTCAATAAAGCTTTTTGTAAGAACCAAAAAAAGAATTCTTCTTTCTCCACTGATCACATTTTAACTGAGCGAGGCGTTTGACCTGTCTCTGATCTATCCCACTTTACTCAACCATTGTATGATTTCTTCTGAAATAAATTCTTTAGCATTATAAGTAACAGTAATGTTTGGCACCACCCCAATTCTGGCAACTAATGAGCGTAAGACTCTCGTTACAGATTGAGTTGATCTGTCCTAGCAAATGGCCGCTTCTAACCAACCTTTCATAGCATCCACTATCTCCAATCTTTGGTACATTTGCCAAGTCAATGTGAATCGGTTCAAATGGTTTTAGAGCTTCTTCCCATTTGTGTTCTCGACTAACAATATTACTTTTGGGCTTATGTGCACATGTTTGGCACTGCCTTATGTAAGTGTCCACATCCTTATCCATTTCTGACCACCATACGTTACGTTTTAGTAGTAGCTTAGTGGTAGACATACCAAAATATGACTTGTAAGCCGACACAATAAGGCTCTTTCGTAATTTCATTGGAATTACTGGTCTAGAATAATGCCTGGTTATCGATTGACAAGGCCTTATAATTCTTTTTATATGCACTTTCACAAGCGGTACAATTATTCCAGTTGTTGCTTTTTATTCGTTTTTTAATAGCACACAGCAGTTTATCCGTCATTGTTGTTTCTTGAAAAATCTGCCTCCAAGTTGTTCCGCATTCATCTGTCTAATGAACAGCTTCACTAACTGACGTTAAAATTGATTCATCATGGAATTCTAATCTACTCATAGCATCTACGTGCGGAATATCTTCTCCTTTTATTTACTCAGTTTCATAAACGAATCTTAGAAGAATATTGACCCAGCTTTGAAGATGCGCATTTACCTGCTTCGTTAAGGCCCTGTGTTCCCAAAACACATATTGTAATGCTTTATGATCGGTTCGAATACGAAAGTTTCCAGAAATTTCTCCTCGTGCTTTATTGACCACCCGTTGGCTAACGTTTCTCTTTCGATAATAGCGTAGTTGCTTATTCAATGCATATGGCTTTACTACCAAATTATTGCATAAATATTTTTTAATATCATTGAATGCTCTTTGCTGTTCATCGCTCCAGACGAATGGTATGCCACTTTTCCTTAGACGGTTAATAGGTTCACATTTCTGAGAAAAATTCAATATCTTGATCTCATAAAAGTTGACTAGTCCGATGAAGCCTGCAACATCTTTCTTAGTTTTTTGTGTTGCTACTTGGTGTTTGTTACTTTTGTCACTAGTCGAGGGTCTGGACGAATGCCAGCTTCTGAAACTATATGTCCCCAAAACATTTCTCTCTTTAGCACAACTAGTTGACTTTGCCCAATTAATGGAAACATTTCTTTTGTTCGACCGACTTAACAAAGTATCCATTCTCTGTTTTAATTCATTGCTGTTTCTGGACAAAAAACAATATATCATCTTAGTAACCAACTATTACCTAGGGTCATTGACAAACTTTCTCGATAGATCTTTGAAAAATGGCGCTGGCAGTTTTTACACCAAAAGGTAATCTTTTAAACTGATATAAACATTTAGACGTATTTATTGTTGTAAGCTTTTTTGATTGTTCATCTAATTCAATTTGCCAACAAGCCGATTGCTAATCAAATTTTTCAATCGTGCTAGTACCATACATTTTTTAAAACACGTCTCCATATCAAAAGAATGGTAACTCTCGTCTAATAAGAACATGTTTATGGTTGTCTTTTTTATCAAAGTATTCCTGTTTCTTTGTTATAACTCTTAAACACAAATCATCAGAACAAGCTCAGATCATTGCAGATGGATTTAAAGAGAAAAACAACATAATCTCAACATAATCGCAACATAATCTCAATGACCCCTTTACTTTTCTAGCAACTACAATTGGATGAGCTTACCCACTATATCTATCTGTCACCTCTGTAATAACTCCAAGTAAACCATTTTATCGATTTACTTATGCGGCTCTTCTAGTAAGGGAATTGGTACTTCTCTGTGTTACACAATATAGCTGGAATACCTTCTGTTAATCTTAATATTTTTAATTGGTCTGAACTTGACATTTTCAACCATATCCGAACTTTCTTCTGCAATGGAGTAAACCTGTTGGTACTAAAACATCTATGCCGAGTAAACCAAACCGTTTTGTGGATTCTAGCACTATAATTTTTGCCAATTCGTATCTATCATAAAAAATCATCACACTTTCTAAAGTTCCAACTATTTGAAGGGATTTACTTATGCGGCTCTTTTAGTAAGGGAATTGGTACTTCTCTGCGCTACACAATATAGCTGGAATACCTTCTGCGCTCCCATGCGCTGGAGTCATAGCTTTTTAATGGCGTACCAGTATATCTATTTATCTTGGGCTCACCCATTTCGTTCCACATTATTGTCGATATTATAGTTGATGAAGAACGTGTGTCTTCCTACATCAGAACGTTTTTCTTGTTATTGGTATTGATTATCAGACTAATAGACGTCAACCCTCTCCCGAGTCTGGAGCCCTCGATTGCAAATACGTCAGGATAATCACGCTATGTTCAGCCTGTCGATTTACAATTTCTTTCAATGATTCATAGTTTTCGTAGAATGACATTCACTCGCACCCTATTTCTTGTTATTGTTTTGCATTTTAACTATTTTACATTTTTTATTTCTGATCGGATTGTTTTCATAGCTTTGGATTTTTGGATTTTGGATATACTAGATAGTACTTTCAATCACCAAGCTGGACTGGCCATCTTATCATGCTTCAGCTTGAGTGTAGAACAAGATGCACATGATTACATAATTTTGATTTGATCTTGAAGGGATGTTGTTTTTATGTTGAAGCCATATTTATATTTTTACACATCTTT
>JAUYWI010101082.1:10657-22557 GCA_034780595.1 Parotoplana pacifica | reverse complement strand
TGGATAATGGATTGGGCGCAGGGGCCTACTCGAATGGCCGGAGCGCTCCCCAGATCTGACACCACCTGACTTTTTCCTTTGGGGTCTACTCAAATATAAAGTGTATTCTCGGAATCCTCGAAAAATTCCTCAATTACACAACAGAATGAGGCTATGCGTTGAAAAAGATGGCGGACATTTTAAGCAGTTTTCTTAATTGTAATTATTGTAATTGTAATAAATTATTATCATGAGACTAATTTCATTTGTTTTCATTTGTCTGTATTGTTAATTGTTATTAAATCTGTTTCCACAGAATTTTGCGTTACTTTACGTCCCTAGTTTGAATTTAAAATCTTAAAGCAAAAGCTTTTCAAAAAGAATTGGGAGACTAAATATCAAATTTTATGGAAATTAATTTTCATAAATTGTTGCCCACAATGGCCTAAAAGTTTATGTGAGTTTTGGAATTCATTGAAAAATAATCATACTTTTGCGGCGTTCTAAGAACAAATGATAATAAATATATATAATTCTTGTAATAGAGCTGATTTTAGTTTGTTATAGAAATTTAAAAATTACTGAAACAAAATACGAAGTAACAAGTATCTTTAATTATTTATATGGGAAGCAGAAGAGGGGTGATATCTTCAGAAATAATAGAAAGTTTGTTTAGCAGTAAATATGTATATATTTCTAAGTATGATGATTCGATAAATGTTTACAAAATAAATAAAACTTTTAATGTACAAATGGTAAACTTTTCTACAAATATCTATTGAAATTATTCAAACAGATGGCATTAGATTTCTGTAGTATGAGATATGTCACCATAGAAATTATATACAAAATCTTATTAAAATAGTTTCTGATCCTGATAATAAATAACGACATCGGTGTACTTATTTATAAATTTACCGATGTCCTCAAAAACAGCTTCCAAATTCCTATAAAATCCTACGTTACCTTAGGTAAGTATTAAATACCCAACCTACTTATATCGATGTCTTAAAAAACCGAAACAATATATAACAAAAGTATAAGATAAACTGAAACACGTTATTTTAAAGATAAAAAACGTAAACTTTGCCAAATGATATATTAATTTAGTATATTTTAAAACTAATAATAATTAATTATTTATTAAATTTTCATTGTTCCATTGTATTGATTTATTTCATTAGTATTTTAGCCTTTAGAAAAATGTTCAATTTATTAATTTACTTGAATGTGTTTCCTTTTATCATATTCCCACACAAATAGAGATTTAGTTAAATATACAGAAAGACTGATTAAAAGGTATTTGATATATCTGATATACACAAGCAAAGATCTTAGACATTTACTATACAAAAGTCTGAGTGTACAAACAATAAAATAAATTATAAATATGACATGAGAGATATTAGTAAGAGAATTCAAAGTTTCTATATGTCCATTAATTAAAACAAAAATGGTAAAAAAGACAAAAAAACAAATTGTACGGTTAAAAATAAATGGCATTGCCAAGAAGCATCAAAATCGATAATTTGATTGGATAACACCAATTAAAAATTGAATATTGGCTAGAATGTTCAATAAAGAATAGCATTCAATTAAAAGTATGTGGGTATAACAGATCTCTAAAAAATTAAAGAGTTTCATGACGTCATTAGATAGAAACATTGGCGAATATAACTATCAGCCCTAGGAAATCACTTTAGCTAAATTTATTCAGTAGTCAGGTTATGACGTTATCGGAAGTGCTGGGATATGATTGGCTGTACTAGTTGGAGGATTGATTGCCAGATACCCCTCGGCTCCAGTAAATATCACATCAACCCAGACTCTCATCACCTATGCAGATGGGGCCACAAGGAAGAGGGTGCGATTTCGAGTTTCTACACAAAATGTGCATGATGGTTGAGGGGAACGAACGCGATGCAGATGATCGACGAACACATCCATGATATCTGTGAAACTCACACAACCTGAAACAAAGAACAAGTTTTATTGTTAGCAGTATTATCCACAATTGATAATAAAGGATAAATAAATAAAAATAAAATTATATTACAAGATTAACAATTGAAATTGTGTCAGCCATTATTTAAGCTAATTAGTGATCATGTCTGTTAAATATGGATTCTAACATTTTCTTATTGACCAGTGTTCGACTGAAAATGAATAAATATTGTTATTTTTTTTCTTAAGCAAGGATACCTCTTTGTAAAATTTCCCATTGAAATAAGGGATTTGATAACATAACCATTTTTTCCACAAAAATGTCATTTTTTCTGAACGACTTTGCATAAACCTTAGGCCTATATTAAAAATAATTGTTAAATTGATTTTAAATATGAACCGTTAGATATTTTTGAGCTAACAATACAAATTTTTAATTACACCCTGGTCACAAAAATTAAGAAAAAGTACTAACAATGATGTACCTATTGCAACATTCCGTCAAATATTAATCATTTTATATCATTAGGCCTAATTGGATTCTTTTCTACAAAGGATATTTTACCCATTTTGGGCCAATTTAATTGTTTTCAGGGCCTTCAAATGACCTTAGGCAGGTCAAACATTTTACACTATGAACTCCACAAAAGAATTTCATGATACCAAATACATGGCAATCGAGCAGACTAGCAATATGTGCTAGGAAGAGTAATTTAATTCCCTCAGTGATCCCAAGGCATTAAGTATCAAAATTTCATAGTAATCAGCGTTGTTTTATTATTAAAATCAAGTCCGAATTTAGTTACCTCCTTAAGCAATGTAAATTATGAAAAGGTTTATGTACGAGTTATATATGTAATAATAGTCTATAAACAATTACATACTAAAATTGAGACACCCAATTATGTTGTTTACTAAAAAAAATCATACCTACCCAGAATAGTTCAGAAACTGGTGGAAAGCGCAAACAATACAATCGATATCATTGCTCAAACACAAATTTCTATAATCCTCAATAGAAAACAATAAATCATCCTTTATAATAAAATTTAAGTTAATTTCTATAATTTTTAAATGCATTTTCTATGCATTTATTCCATTGTTGATTTTCCTAATTGCCTTTTCGAAATTTTAATATAAAATTTTGTTTGGGATGGAGACCGTAAATACTACAAAAGGGCAGGAAGAAAAGATGCAGGTGGCTGAGATAAAAATGTTAAGGTGGTCTTTAGGACCGACGAGATTTGACAGTGAGAAATGAAAAGGTGATGGAGAGGACGGCCATAGGAGAATTGAAAGGAAACGGATGGCGGTGAGGCTCCGGTAGTTAGGACATGTGGTGAGGAGAGAGGTGGACTATGTGAGTAGAAGAGCCATAAAGATGAAGGTGGGGAAGAGGAGGCGTGAGAGACCCCAACAAAATGGGAAGACTGCATGCGAAAGATATGGAGAAGGTGGGACTCTGAGAGGATGATGCAATTGACTGCAAGAAGTGAAGGAAAATGATCCGCACCGGCGACCCCATCTAAATGTCGGAAATGCCCAAAGAAGAAGAATTTATTAATCCCAAGATATTTCTTAATTTATAATAATCTATGATTCTGTAATAAATCAAACTAACCGATCCTTTATTTGTAATTTATTGCTTGAAAAGGTTTAAAAATAAACCGAAACCTAGTTCGCGCATAATTTTACTTAGTAATTTTAGTTAAAGTGTTTCCTTTATACTCAGCTATCATCCTTCAAATACTAATTGTTTTGTGAATTACATTTTTATATTGATATTTTACGCACAAATATTTGGGGATCATTTTTTATTTAATCCACATATTGATACAGAGGGAATTTTTTGGAAGAATAATTCTTCACCATTTTTTATGTAGGTACTTGCCTACAAGAGAACTAGATTGTCTACACTAACAATAGTATAATTTAATTCCTTATCTTGATACTCATACATTGATGGCTCTTGTTGCATATATAGTAAATTTAATATTTGAATATTGAAACACCAGTAGTCTCCTAGTGTCCAATGACTCCATATATCAACAGATTAATTATTACAGAACATAAAGAAGAAATTAGTTTACTTACCTTTAATTTTTGGCGAATTCTGGCTGGCATAATAGGAAAGAACACGTCGTTGTCTATCAAAGACAAACCATCGTTTGTGCCAGGTTTTAAAGCGGCCTCCCATCTTGGCCAAGGCACCAGCGCAGGAGAAAGCGTCTAGACGTAGGCAGGAGATCTGTGGGGAGCCGAGTTGATGACCACTAGACTCCACGTGGTGACGAAGATCAAACCGGGGATCCATGACTGGTAGGTAGCGAGTCAGAGGACGGACCTGCACAAATATCACCAAGGGAAATTACTACTTTGTTCGTCTATTTCATGCCTAATGATTCATCCCCAAAAACACCAACAGACTGTTCTTGATAAGGGAGTGCATAACATAATGCAATAATTTTGAAGTTGAACAAGAGTTAGTGATTTCAAAAACCAAAGTATCGCATACAGACATTTATCTTATGCTTAATAAAACATCTGTTATTTGGCGTGGCGTTACTTTGGTTTTTCAAATAAATTTAGTTTTTAACATTTACTCAAAAAAAGATTCTGTACTTAATTTTTATTTTTGTGAGTTTAGATACAGTAAATTTTATTACTTACTTCCATATTTTTCTTCCTGGAAGAGTTGGCTCGAACTCCTGACACAAGAAGTGAGGTAGAAGAAAGGCCCATCGATGGGTTGGACATGGGGAGATCTGCAGCACGTGATAGTTCAGAACTGCCACCCACAGAGAGAGAATCGCTTTGAGACTAAAAAAGAAAACGTCTTCAAATACATACTACTCAAGTGATACTGAAAACCAAAGAAATTATATTAATTTCAGAATTGAATGTCAATTAAACATTTGGATTAATAGATCTATTTATTTTAAATTATATAAATTATATAATGCAATATAATTATATAAATGCTAGCTTTGAGCTAGCATGGTCTTGACTAATTAAATACAATATTAGAAATAGGGACTTTGTGTTCTTACGTTTCCATTTTGTTTAGAAGAATCTGCAAGCGATGGTATATTTTCTACAGGTAAACTCTCATTTATAGATCGTAATTCCATTCTCGCAAGTGACTCATTCGGGTTCGAAGGACTGCTTGCATGTGGCTGGAAAGTGGTCAAGGGCGAAGATTGAGGAGAGCTCTGATTAGCGAAACCGTTGCCATGTGACAAAGGTCCTCTGAGTGAAGTGGGCCTGGTCGGAGACGATGGGGGAGTCGGAGATACGGGTGGGTGGATGTAGACAGCACTGGTACTGCTTCCGCGCGGTGGTGGTGATGGTTTTTCACGTGGGCGGTCACTTAAGCGTTTGTCTCGTTCGTTCCTGGTGATTGGCGAGGCTGGTTGTACACTGTTTGTAGGCGGAGATTTAGGAGAGGAGGAGATGTCATTTGAGGTCTGTAAAGACTTTGGTGGAATGTTGACATTAAGTGACTTAGTGTGTGATAAGGGGGAGGATGGTGGATTTGTCTGATACAATGATGACGTCATCAGTTGATTATCAGCACTATTTTGGTTTATTAGTTTAGTATAAGAAATAGAAGCAGAGTGATATTGATGGGAGTTGGACATTGACGAAGGACTGTGCTGGGAGTCACTACTGCTACCCTTGGGATGTCTTAGTTGGACAGCTGTAGTCGTGGATGAAGGAGTGGATGGCACAATGGAGGTCGAGGAAGTGGAATGGAAACCATTGGTAGTTGGAAGTGGTACTTTACATGTAAGAGGCAAGGGTTCTGAATTCTGGGAAGGATTTTGATTTTTAAATCTTTCTTCTAGTGCATCTAAAATAAATTAAAATCAAAATTAAATATAATAAAAAGTTCACATACAATGAGTACCGCAAGGTTAAATTTCATCAATTATTGATAGAATAGAAGCTAAAATATTTTGATCAAAACTATTAGTATACTTAATATTGGTGTATTTATATTATTTTTTTTTCTATTTATATCAAATTTCTATATTACGATTTTTATTTCTATCTATCCTTACGTATACAATATGATTTATGATAATTTATGTATGTATCACTAACTTTATGAATCTGTGGAACAAATAAATATTTGGTGACACGAAACTTAACATGGTGTTACGAGTTAAAAAGATTCTGAACCTATTAATAAAACGATACATCTTTAAAAGGTATATTAAGAAAAATACTTATACACAATGATACCCAAATAACCGTCTTTTTGTCAAAAGGGAAAGATGCTGAATTACACTTAGAATCGTTGGAAAGTAGACTAGATGAACAGTGAAAACAGTAATAGGAAAAGAACAGGTTAGATTATTTATGAACTCCTTGGATGACAACGCCAAACTAGAAATAAAAGGACAACTGGACTATGAAGAAAATAAAATCAAAGGTGTCAAACATTTTGAAACTAAAAAAAATCTACAATACGCAGCCGAGGACACACGTGATTCCTTATCCGCTTTCGAATCGATGGTTTCCAAATCTTTCAAAAGGAAAACACTTCAGTTCGTGAAGAGTATATGTCATGTCGTTTATTAACGCATTGTACAATACGATGCTTCGTACCCTTGTAAAGGAAATGAAACAAAGGCGTTGAATGAAGCATATAAAATTGTGCGAAAAGCAGAAAAGAAAGAAAATGCTAAAGTAGAGAGTGTACTAGCAATCAATGAGAATATTTTAAAATCTGAGAGACAGTTGGCACTAATAATGAACGATATAAGAGAAACAAAACAACAATTGTATTGTTTACAGGACATATCGTACTCAACGGTCGCCAGAGAAAACTCTCAAGTAATTGTTCCAAGGCCAAATATTCTTGAAAGATCACCCAAGCCAATGAATACACAAATTTGACATAGCCAGCATAAAGACTCAAGAACCTGTCATTTCTGCCACTCTACAAATCATTTTCTAAAAGATTGTCCTGAAAGAAACGCTACTAGTGCGGCAAGTACGGACATTTGTCAAGAAATTGTCATCATTTACCAATGCCGAGAAGCAATAACTAACAAAGGAATTTTAGCAATATTGAAGAACCTTTGGGTGAAGCTTCACAACCGAATACTGAAGAAATTTTGGACAGTTCCGACGACTTCTTGAATGGAAAGCAATATGGTTTAGATTTAGACCATGAAATAACCCTTCTCTGACTTGTTATTTAAAAAACAAAGAAAGAAAGAATAAACAATAGTGTTACTCATGTAATTACCCAAAAGACTTAATTCAAATAGAAAACTATATCAATGGTTAATGTTCTATGGCAAAGTTTCTAGAAAAAACACAGACCATTATTTCCTCTAATCATTCAGAAGTTGCAGTAAACAAGCAAGTTGTTTCTTGCAGAATAACCGAAATGTACCGATTCTCTTCGATTCTGGATCTGAAAGCAATATTATCTCGACATGGAGCATTTACAACAAATAAAAACAAAAACAATTCACTAGTTCTTCATGTGCCAATAACTCTCCATTGAAAGTCATTGGCTAAGCCTTCATTTCGCTTTCTTGTAGGAATAGCAAAATATCTACAAAATTCTCGGTGGTCGAGAAAATCTTTTTGAAAGTCATAATTGGAATCCAAACAATGAAGAAAGAAACGATTTTCGGTGACTGCATAGTGGTGAATGCAACTAGTATTCCAGGCATGTTCGAGTCCTAGTTCAGGTGCTAATATTGGAAGTAGACGGGCTCAATTGTCTCAGACCTTTATAGAGTTGAGGATGTTATTTTAAAGCCTTTTACAAAATGCATAGTGAAAGCTAGACTGAATTTTAAACTTACTGGATATTTACTTTTTCACCATTTCGGATAGATTTACAGCCGCAGCTTCTTCATTATGTATTGAAAATGAACAAATAATTCCAGTTTCCAAAATTAATACATCAAATGATACCGTTTAGTTCAGCAATGATTTTAAACTTGGAAGAGTCGAAGTCATAGATTATTCAAAAAAATGAAAATGAAATGTTGACTCAGATAAACGTAGAAACCAAATTTCCGATAAAAGCCACACAGAACCATTAATACAAAAATGTTATAGACAGTACCGAATTGAATGGAAAATATAATAATGTTATTAAAAAATGCTGATATTGTTAGCAAGAATAAAAATGATATTGGACATTGCACTGTTGTTAAACATGAAATAATAATGAAACCGATACAACCAATCAATAAAATCAAGACGTATCCCAATGGCAGTAGAAGAAAAATTATGTAGCTGAACTCGTGAATGACATGTTGAAACAAAATATAATCTGACCTAGTTGCAGCCCATTGGAATAGTCCTATATGCATAGTTAAGAAACAATATGGCGATATCAGATTTAAATGAATTGAATGAGCTCTTGGACCAACTTGGGGTAAGTGAATATTTCAGCACCATAGATCTTTCAAGTGCATTTCACCAATCTGAGCTATCAGAAATGGATAAAATGAAAACCGCATTTTCAAATCAATCTGGCCAGTTTGAATACAACAGAATGCCATTTGGCTTATGTGAAGCACCAACCACATTTCACAGATTGATGCACGTAATATTAAAATCTGAAATTGGATAAATGCTTAAGTTATATCGCCGACGTCATTATATTTGGTAGAAACTTTGAAGAACAATATGAGCGATTAAAGTGTGTTTTATCTAGATTATGAGAAACTGGTATAAAACTTTCTCCGAATAAATGCCATCTATTTAAAAAGAAAGTAAACTTTCTTGGACATTCAATAGACAAAAGAAAAATAGATACTGTAAAAAATTGGAGCTTGCCACAGACAAAAAATGAACTAAGATCATTTTTGGGATTTTGTAATTACTATAGGAAATTCATACACAACTATAACTTATTCAAAACAGTTGGAAGAAATCTTAAATGACCCTCCAATTCCAAGTAAATTGAAGACTAATGCAAATCTAGAACACAATTTTTGATTTTGAAAGATAAAATGACTATTTTAGATTTCCTAATTTATCTTAGACATATACGCAAATTTCGACACAGTTGGTGCAGTATTATCCCAAAGACAAAATAAAATAGAACTCGTTATCGAATATGGATCACGAAAAATGACTAAAGCAGAAACTAGATATTGCATTACCCGCAAGGAGCTACTGGCTGTCGTAAACTTCATAAAACATTTTCAGCATTATTTACTCGGGAAAAAAGCTTCCTGATTAGAACTGATCACAAGGCTTTAATTTGACTGTTAAACTAGGAGAAGCCTTCAACTACTCAGTACTGTAAATCTATCACAAAAGTTCAATTTACAATTTTACTAACGTTGATGCACTATCACAGATTTAATACGAGCAATGTAAAAGAATGCATCGTCAACCACCAAAAAAACGAAACGTGAAACAACTGAATGCACTTTTGAAAACTCGAAGAAGTTTACGATAATCTCGGACACCTCGGAGTGACTAAATGTATAGTATTAATGACAGGCCGATGAAAAAATATGGAAAGAGATGTGAAATCATATATAGAGAATTGATACATTGCTCTCGTAAAAAAAGCACAACAAAAAATAAGCCTAAATACAAGAGCGCATAACGGAATATTATCCATTTGAAAATTGATTTAACAGGACCATTTCCAAAATCTAAATCTGGCTTTGAATATGTCTATGCTCGGAATCATTTTTTAGATACCCAATGATATTGCCATTAAAGAAAACAGGTTCAAAAGAAATATTAGAAACAATCTGGGAGCCTATCTTTGGTGAATCGGATAACGCATTTAATCTTACGTCGAAAGAATTTATTGATAAATGTGAAGAAAACGGTATCTTTAAAAAATCAATTTGTCTTTATCATTCTCAAAAGCAATGGATTAGTTGAAAGACAATTCAGAACAATTAAAGACAGAATCTACTGCATCGCATCGTCTAAAAAATTGATTGGGTAGACGCAATTCCATTTGTGGAAAGAGGGATACGATGTTCCAAGCTTTCGTCGTTAAAGTGTTCCCCAAATGAAATCGTTTTTGGTGAAAGGAAATTAGATAAACATATACAAAAGAAGCTGACAAGATAATTTAGTTTTCCAAAGACAAATTTATAAATTAATGAAAGAACTAAGAAAAGCTACATCTAAGTCAATATTCAGCATTGGAGAGAAAGTTATGGTAAAAATAAATGGTGGTTTTATGAAACCAAATTTTATAGGTCCAGGGATAACAACCGAAATAATTAAAATCGGAGAAAAACAATAATGACTCGACACAACAGATTTTTAAAATCATTGAGAGTCCAAGGAAAGAATAAATGAAATATTAACAACGTTGAAACCCAAAACCGAGTTTAACCAATATAATCAATATTTATTATTTAACTCAAAAACTATTCTCTTTTCAACTTAAATATTTAATATTATTATTGTGTTCATCAATACGTCCATAGTTTAAAACGAACTAATCTAAAAACGGAGACAACAAAGTATATTTATATTCGTTATTTCTTTTTGATTTATAATTTCTATGCTGGTAAAAAATAATTAGTTGTGTAATAATAAAGAACATAATCATGGAAATTAAAAATATGATCTAAACAAATTAGGTGCTTTAGTTCTGTACATTCTTCCTATGAATTGAACATTTTTCTATGATCTATATCGCTAACTCTATGAATCTGTAAAAAAAATCAAATTAACATAATATAAATATTTAGTGTCACGAAACTTAACAGATGTACAGTAGGTGTTACTGTCATGTTGATAGTTCATTTAAAATATGCAGTTTAAAAACTGATCTTGATAACTAAACTTATAAGGTACCTACATACCAACATTTTTTATATGCATGCCATGTAGATACTAAAACGTTGGCATGTACTATCATTAGACAATTTAAATTATTAATCATTTTTTGTGTTTCTTATGCTTATTAGCAAGCAATTTAATTATACAACTATCTCAATTCTAATTTATGTAAAAATTATTAATTTCAATAATTTCACAGTGGGACCATAAGTAGCAAAGATGCTCTTTGTGTTCACTGATGCCGTTCCCTAAAAAAACACCACATTACAATAAAATCTATCAACTTACAAATGGGATAAGTTCTATTGGTGATCACATAAGTGTGTTGACTTCTGCCACCAAAACAAGCAAATAATTCCATTGTTATGACAAAGGATAAAATTGTCATGAAAAGTCACATATGAAATAGAGCACTAACACAGACTCCTAATATTTAAAGATCAATCTTTTACTCGTAAACACAACAAACAATAATTGTGATTGTGCTTCGATCGTCATCAATATTGACACCGTTTGACGATAATGATAAACTAAGTATTCTACACACCAAAATCTTTCATTTTTATCTCAGTATGTAAATAAATGCTACTTTGGTACACCACCACTGACACAATTCGTTGAATAAAATTAGTAACCTGAAACCCACTCAGTCCGTAGACATTCGCCTAGATATCAGCAATGACTTTATTGATTAGTTGGTTATTCTGCACCGTACATGCATTTAGTCATGTATACCTCACTAAATATTAATTAAAGTCAAACGTGGTTGTGTAAACATCGTCGTTTTTAACCGAAGTACCAAACCACAAAAATACCTACTATTGTTTTAAGTCTTAGTTAATAATCAAATTTAACACTAGTTTCCGGCTTACATAATATGTGCGTACTATGTTCAGTCTTAGATTTTTAAACGTTGACCGTCCACTAAGTAATTTCATGAATCAGTATTAAATATAATTATGAGGTAATAGTTGTACTTATTACTGTAAGCAGCTATGAGTAATAAGATTGAAGGTCATACAGAAGTCAAATATACTCAAAACGCCGACTGACTAGCTTTCTTCAAACTACCAACTGTAAAATCAATATTTGTTTTATATTCAGCGACTAGTTTATTTTCATACTAAAATGAGTGCAGTTAAAGCAATGGGGGGGGGGGGGCAAATAGTCAG
>JAUYWI010101082.1:0-10647 GCA_034780595.1 Parotoplana pacifica | reverse complement strand
CCCCCCCCCCCCCCCCCCCCCCCCCCCCCCCCCCCCCCCCCCCCCCCCCCCCAAGAGTCAGGAAGGGTATGAAGTCCAACTTATGGAAATAACAAATCGCTATGCTAAAAATTTGCAAAACATTTTAATATACATACTTATAGTAATTTGTTTAAGAGTAATAATAAAAACAGGCATACTTTGATAAAAATAGACTACTTATTTATAGTACTCACAAATGATAGCCAAGGACAGCTTTTTCGGCCTTGTTGGGCCTCATCAGCTAGGCATAATTATTGCCTGAGTAATATAAAATGTTCAAATATTTCATATCAAAGAAATTTTGGCAATTTTGCATAAAGAGAGAAAAAGACAAAAAGTATTGACATAATTTTAAAATTTGATGTTTCTCACAATTTCTAAAGATGTATTTTATCTTTGATAATTAAGTCTCAAATTTATTGATTACATTACACCATAATCTGTAAATTATATTTTTAGTAAGTACATATATAGTATCAGACAATGCGCCAAAGTATTGCCTTACAAAAAAAGAAGATTGATAAATGAAATAAACTGTCGTTGTGAACTAACAAGAATTAATGTAAACTATTAGATTGAGTTAATAATTAAAATAGAAAACATATTACACAATCCAAAATAAATATTATTACCTTCTGCTTCAAATACATCATGATTTACAGAGCCTTCATTATCATATTCTGATTTCAATGAAGCTTGTGAATCCTAAAATTAAATAATTATTTACTGATATATTACTAATAGTAGTTTGTTCAATCAAATGGAAAAAATATTAGTATAATGGATACCTATTTGATGCATAAAAATATCATTACTGACGGTGTTGAAAAAACCTTTCATAGACGTCATATTATTCTCTTACAAACGAATATTTATATTAAAGCACTTACATTGCGTCCATTTTGCTCTATTTTTTGAGTGAAATCTTTCGATCCATTTAGAGAATGACTTTCCACAATTGAAGCAGCTAATTCTTTTCCAATAGCTCCAACTTCCTTCTCTGCACGATCTCTTTCACGTTCTTCCAGTCCTAGACAGGCCATTAGAGCCCTCTTATCAGCTTCGAGCTGGGCCAACCGGTCTGAGTAATCCATTTTCCCACTATAGGCAGATTTAATTGGAGGAGCTCCATTGCTTAGTTGTCGTTGTGTTTCTTTGATATTATTATTATTATTGTTGTTGTTGTTGTTAGGAAATATTGGCTTCAGACCTTTCGGTAATAAATGCCATTCTTCTACTTCATCATTATCATTGCTGTTTGCTTTTTCCTTTTCTTCTTCATTATCTTCACTATCGTTCTCTTCAGCTTCTTCTTCAAGGCGAGCTTGATACTAAATAAAAAATATTAACGATAGGATAATTCTTTTCACAATTCTATGTAGAAAATGGCAATAATAGAATACAAAAGGAATTATTTAAAATAGCTATTCTGTTCTTAAACTAAAGATAATTTTAATTAAAACATAAAATTTGATTCTTTTTTTAAAAATAGTTAGTAAGAAAAAGAAGTTTGGGGCATTTTAATCTAGAAACCAATAAAATCAATCAATAAAGAAGTGGTTTCAGATATTATCATATGATGGAAAATGTTAGTGATGCTTTTATAAATAAAATTGTCTTGCATTTTTATAAGCAGATAGATAAAACACTAAACCAGATTTTTAAAATGAATGGCAGTTGAAATGCACTCAAAGGTTTAGAATAACCACGTTCCTACTGATTAGAATTGTAAATAATAATTTAATAATCTACGTTAAAATAATATTTTTATGATTCCTCTTGACCAAACCCAAATCAAGCCAACTTAATATTAAACTGGCGTCAGTAAAATCAATAATTGATCCGTTTATTAATCAGATAACTGTTCAATAAGTCATGAGAGTGAGTGACCTACCTGTTTATCAAAAATGTTGAATGACAAAACCGAATTTATCTTTCATAATAATCTTATACACAGACACATAAAGCTTAAAATATAATTTTAAAGCTTGAACTAAAACTAGTGCTGGTCAATTTTTTGAAAAGTGCAATAATTGTACTGTAATGTATATCTATGTACATATATTGTAATACCAGCATCAGTGATATCAGCACACATTCTAGTTTAGAATACCCACCAAATGCCAATCTCTCAATATTCAAATGTACAACTATGTACTTTTAGTTCATGTAATTCTCTCCATATACAGGATGTCATAATTTTATAAATAAAAACATGAAGATAAATATGACAAATCTACTTCTGACATCCAGTAAAAAAAATTGCATTTTAAATAATCGTTTCATTTATTTGTGCATATAAATAATAATATTTTCAAATAGATATATTATGTGCGCGTTAAACTTTATGTACTACTGCAGGCTCCTAAAGATGTTTAAAAGTTAATTTGTAATAACAGCCTAGCCTAATGTAAAACATGCACATACTACGTGTAGACTACATTACGAATCCAAATTTTATTCATGCCAACTCATTCAGTAGGCCAGGATATTAATAAAAATGGCATTAGATGACTCATTCCTTCCTTGGACACGTAAACAACTAATTGATTTAGGCACAACATTCAAGCGTCCCAAGACAAAACTTTTTAATAGCAAGAGAGACTAGAAAAATTGATTTCCTTTTATTAGATATTTTTAATACAAATGTAAAAAAACACTTATCTTATTTGTATCTAATTAAATAATAAATGGACTCTGAGAATGTTGTAATGAATAATATGCTTTCCCTTTTATTCTATTTTACAAGATGTATAAAATGAATGAAAAGGGGTTGTTGTTTCTTAGAAACCAAATACTGCAATCTGAGAATTATGGTTCGTGGTGCTATATGGTGTCTTTTATACGTTTCTGTCAAGTAGTCCTTGGTTTCTGTATAAAGCCCGCCTATTCAGAGAGCAATAAATTATTTTTTAAACGAGAATTTTATGACAGCTCTTCAATTAGTGATTCAACAACTTTCGACATTTAGAAAAGCTAATATTATTAATGTAGTAACAAGGATGAGTCCCAGATCATAAATTGGACATAAAATTAAAACGTTAAAGAACACATTTAAAAAAATAGTATTTTAAACTAAACTTCATTGTGCCCATAAGAAAAAATTGAGTATCTTTACTTTCTTGTCGATATGGATTTCTCTCGATTAAAAATTATTGTACCACCAAACCAAAAGTAAAGTAACCAAAATGTAATTTACCTCTAATTGTTGGAACTCCAAATCTTCATATAATCTCTTCTTTTGTTCAATTTGATCCTGGACCTCTTGGCTTTGTGTCTCCAGGCTCTCTTTGGGAGACCGCGTCAGGATCGCATTCTCAATCAATCGCTTCAATCGTTGTTGTTCCTTCACTAGGGCATCTAGGGCCGCCTTCTCTTTACGCATCAATTGCTCCAACTGTTAAAATAAAATAAAATAAAGTAGTCATTGTCATGAAATGATCAATACCTATTAGCCAGCACTGACATATAAAAATTACACGTACGCCTTGTATATAGATTTGGTTATAAATAGCAAATTAAAAACGAATTATGTTTTAAAAATTGCACTATAAAGTAAATCTTAAAGAGGGAGGAGGTAGATATACCAACAACGTCATATTTAAATTTATGTCCATTTTCTACTTTGTAAGAAGCACAATCTTGGAAAGTATAATTACGTCAAATCAATGTAAACTGACAAAAAATTAATTAAACGTAGTCATTTTAGCGCATTAATCAAGATTTTATTAGCAATATAAATGAAAATGAGACGAGACAATCTTTCAAAGTAACAATTTCTGATTCTAAAAAAGATAGTAATTATTATATCTTTTTAGGACGATTTGAAAAATTATCTTTTGCTCTAATTTTTGTTCAAATGGCCTATCAACACTTTGTAATTTCTAAAACAATCTAGTACTTTTTTTATTATGTACTTATAAAACTGACACTTAGGTAAAATAAGTGCAATTTACTTTTTCCCCAGACGTAGCAATGTTTTCTGTCGAATTCATTGAATCATCAAAGTAAAGAGCACTCAAAAAGTGTTAAAAATTAGAATAGAATATCCATGTTGAATTATATTTAACAACTAAACAAAAAAGAACAGAATGCTGGCGATCGTTTTTATGAGAAGAACTGAATGCAACAACAACAACAACAACAACAACCTATAGAGCATCAAAGATCCAAAATAGCGTGAATTCTAATCTCTGTATGTTATTATATATTAACTGCTTAACAGACAAACGTCGATATTTAGAGCGATCTGACCGCCTCGTTAATAATAATAAAACTGTTTAATAAACTAATGACTGACCACTCTTTAGAAAAGAGAGTCACAAAGCCTGAGCAGAGAAAGTAGCCAACAGTATTGTTGTTTATTAAGCGTTGACCTAAATGCTGTCGTGAGTAGGTAAAATACTGTGGAGATCCGAGAATAGGTACCAATTTGTGAGCAATATTGGAGGTAGGTACTACGCAATAAATCAATCGGCATCTCTACTTGATCCACATCAACAATCTATCAAAATTGTCACAGATATCTAAATGTCCTTTTCTGACGATGTTTTGGCATCATTATGTTAACCGAACAGTACTCGTATTACTTATAAAATCCGAGATAGACCTTGTGTCTATAATGTCGCATAGATATTTTTTAAATCATTGAATATCGTATCATCAAAACATAATTACCATAATCACAAAAATATTATTTCTTTGGTACCCAACGGTTTCAAATAATATCCAAATATCGATCGATATTATAAAACTTGCAGCCCTGCTAATGTGATTAACCTATGCATAAAATTGTATCATTTTCAAATTACTTTTGTATTTCAAAGTTTGTTAACCGAACATTATATCAGTGCTATTTTCAGGTTTATAAAATATGCAAAACTAGTATCATAAAATAATACCTAAGATTAAATATACGTAATAGTTCACCGAAAACTGGAGACGTGTTATGGTTTTACAAATGGAGTACCTGAAGTTAGCACAACGGCCAGCACAATCAAAAATTAAACTTCATCAAATGATTTAAAAATTTTGTCAGTAATAAATTAGGTTGAAACTAGAATGTGTATTTTTTATTTGGTTGAAATAGTGTATAATGATTTTTATACAGGAACTTGATTATTGAAATTAGCCAAATTTCCTTGTGCTAGGTGGTGGCTAGCTTTGTTATTAGTTGTGTATAGCTGAATTTCAGTCATATTTTAGAATGTATTTTTAATTTTAGTAATTTTCTATGTAATATTTATTCAATAATTGAACGATATACGTATGCTCAAAATCTGTATTTTTATATAATTTCTACCGAAAATGTATTAAGCTATAATCTGTTCCCTCTAAAAGTTAAGAAATATTGTAATATGAATTTAAACGTATGTCTACAAAATTTAAGATAAATCGTATATATACATAGATTCAATGCTATTAATATATTTATTTTGATAAAATAAATTTGTATAGGAAGGGAACTGGTTAGCGTCATCAATTAAAATTAAGTATTTAAAACGAACGGTTAGAAAACTATATATAATTTTCTTTCTAAACTTTAAATGATTATATCACGATAGTCTAAATGGTAAAATAAGTAAGATAAAAAGAATTATAATTATTACAGACTATTCCAAAAATTTCAATGGAAAAAAGATTTGGAAATCTATAAGATGGTATTTAATGAGCTTCAGTAACACTAAAAAATATGGTAATGTTAACATTATAGAAAATTTTAATATTTACAAGGCCGTTCTCAATTTACATGTCAACTTCCTTCTGTAACTTTACATATTTGGAAACCGTGTAAGACTTTTTTTATCAATTTCTCAAAATGCATTTTCTCAGACATAATTTTGTTTACAAATACAATTTTCAATGTACAATTCATTTCAATGCTTTAGAAGGCTTCTTTTTTATTTAGTTTTTTTGCTATTAACGTAGTGTTCATTCATGGAAGATTTAATTGGTTTATACTAAAAAGGTCCCCCTTGCCAAAATTTTTGTTTACAAATACAATTTTCAATTCATTTATTTATTGCTTAAAACATAGATAGTCTATGCATAAAAACTAGCTCAAGATATGTAGGTATAGAAATTTAAATTTCACAAACTTCTACACATTTCTTGTATCAATTTATTTATATTCACAGTTACAAAATTGGAAACTTAATATTTTTTATAATACAATTAACACAATAACAATTAACGATTTAACCTTTAAACAAAAGTTAACACTAGCAAACGCTAACCATTTTGTGCATACCTACGATATAATTTTTACTAAACACAAAAGGTTAAATTATTGAATTAAGACAATTTTATAATATAATATAAATAAAATTAGACAAAAGATCAAAAATATAATGTTAATTAGATATTTCGCCAAAGACTTTATCAATATATTTAACAATGAATAAATTTAAATTTCAAGTGGACAATTCAAATAGTTATAGGTAAGCAAGACATAGATCTATTTTTGATCTTTTGTCTAATTTTATTTATATTATATTATATTATCCAAGATCATGGTGAATAACATTAAGACAATTTTGTTTTCAATTTTTTTATAAAATTATAAATTACGAACGTGTTTAAATAATACATCATTGAATGTTTATATTAATATCACAGTTTCGTTATGAAAAAAATGTTTGTGAAAAGAGCTGTCACATTCTTTCTAGACATAGGAATTGCCTGAAATTTGAACAGTATACTTGAAATGGCATATATATACATATATATCCCGTAGTTTAAAATTGGTTAATACACATTGTAGTTTTGAGAAAAATGAAAACCATATATGTACATAATTTTTGTTACGTTTGTTGATCTTTGAAGCTTAACAAAACTCATACTATAAATAGGAAATCAAAGGAATTAAAAAACACATTTTATATTATCATTTAAAAGGTATATATGCAATTTTCAGTTCTCCATATTTTGTTTCAATCTTTCTTGTGCTGACCATTGTGCTAACTTCAGCCACTCTTACAAATGGTTGCTTTAAGTTTTTATGCATTTGCAACTAAACTTTTTATCTTTTGACATCTTTGGCATAACAACAACGTTTAATCAAGCGTATCCTAGAACATGACAAGTGCATTTGGACGAAACAGATATTGATACCTACTTTAATTATGATAGTGTAGTGCCTCTGTCAATAGCAGTCTTTATTTAGGACGACATACATCATTAATTTCATATCAATTATTATGTTATCCAGGGATTTTTCTTTAAATAATAACCTGATTTGGCATTAAATTATAGGTAATAATCAAAATAGCATTAAGTATATATTTTTAAATCAGGTATTGAATTTTATACACAGCACGGGTGGTGTACAGTCATAGTTCACACGTTCAGCTCTTCTTTTTTGAGGAGAGCAGTGCAGCTGAATGTGCTGAATAAAATTATACATAAGAGAAAATTAGAATTTCTATTCCAAAGACTATTATATCTAGACAAGCAGTTCAACAGCTGATGCAGCTATTAGCAAAGGAGGTACCACATGGAGTAGACGTCAATAATTACATACTATCGAAGAGTTGTGCAGATTGGTGACTCATCAAACATAAATTATTGTTAAATACAAGATTTGTTTATTTTCTTTGGAAAATAGACAAAACCCTTCCTTCGTTTAAGAAAATTGTATGAATAATGAAACATAAATTATATAACAATGTACATGGTAGTCATAACCAAGAAAGGAAGATAATTTCTAGTGTTTGCTTTGTTAAAAACACATAAAACAACTAACTGATTGGAGGCTGATTTCTAAACTTAAAGCTATTTGGAATTTCAGTTTGCTTTTTTATTGTACAATAAGTGAATCACTATCCTATCTTTCCCATTTTGCTTATTTAATTCAGGTATTTTAGTCCTACCTTCACGTGATCTATGACTCTAAATCAATATATTAGAATGGTTAGTATACACTTCGTACCAGAACATGATAGTCTATGAAAATCACACCAAGTCCTAGCAACATAAAACGACCGACCCCATTTTAATTTATTTGTCGGTATGAAATATTTTACAAAATATAAGTTCGATATCTAGATAATTTAATTATTAAAACTGATCTTAAGTCTCACTCTTAATAAGCAAATGATGACTTTTAAATTAACTTGCATTATAAACAGGACATACATTTACTTTAATCGATATATGTAGGTATTTATTCTATAAGCTAGTTATCTATAAAATGATGTCATGATTGCACAGCATATCTGTTGCAAATTTCTAATTACATTTATTACAATAGTACACGAATATTAATGATCAAATTGCTATTATAATGCAACTATGAACGTCAAATTTCAATTATAATGTATCTATGAACATCACATTGCAATTATAATGTATCTAGGAACATCAAATTGCAATTTTAATGTATCTGTGAACATCGAATTGCATTTATAATACGATTATGAACATCAAATTCCAATTATAATGTATCTATGAACATCAAATTGCAATTATAATATAATTATAAAAACTAAATTGCTATTATAATGTATCCATAGATATCGAATTACAATTATCTTTCAGAGTTCATAGTTTACTAAAATATAGACAAGCAAGCATTAAGTAAATTCGTATAAAAGACAGCTTTTCTATTGAGCGAATTCCTTCCTAGAAATCACTCCTGTTAAAATAATTCCTAGAACAGACAAAAACCACATTTGTTGAAGAAATTCCTTCAAAAAAGAAAATAAACATAATGAATTCTGTAAGAGGAAACCATACCTGTTGAGGTCATTCCTAAAAAAAGTAATGTTTCTCAGCATACTTCTTTGAGAGGGGATAATTATACACTGCTATGAACTAATGTGGAACAAAGTTATACAATTCAATTTGAAAAACTATTATGGGTACAAATAGTAAACCTTGGAACAAGAGTACACATTCGAATATCCTATATGTATAATATAGCTAAAACACTTGATAACATATTTTGGCTTAGCATAATGTACAGATCATTGTTTTTTTAAACTCTGGGTGTAACCTGAGATTTGAGAGCTAGTTTTGATACTAGTATGTTCTAACATTCTCATTTAAGGATAACAGGAGGCAGGCTGGATATTTCGGTTCTTGGCTCCTGTACTGCATTGAAACAGGGAAAGAGGAAGCCATTTCATCATCCTTCCTTAGAAAATCTTTTCCACCATGGCCACATTCTCAGAAGAGATAACAACAATATGGAAAAAGCCATCATCCTAGGAAAAACGAAAGCAACAGAAGAAGAGGAAGACAACGCTTTCTCTGGATCGATAATATCAATGATATCGCCACAATTAGTTGGAATGAACTCGCATCCCAAGCAAAGAGACATATGGTGGACGAAATAGCTATGAATCGTAATCGACCATGAGGTGCAAAAGCAACATCTTCTGAAATACATTGCAATAGTTTTATAGTATGTATAAATCTAACATTTGAAAAGCTTAAGAAGTTTAATATTGGATAGTGTTTATGTAAAACTGGCAGACAAATCGATAATTTCATCATTGTAAAACTATTTCTGAATCTGTACCTATTCTCTTAAAGGATCAATCTTTTTAAATGGATGCGCCCTTATTGACAATAACTGGAACAGGAAAGAACTGTTTGTCATCAGTATGCCAAATTCTTTTACAAAGATAATATTTAGTAATAAATATTGCTGGTTTGTCCCTTTAAAAGCCACATAAATTCAATAACATTAACTGTATAATCGATAATCAATATTATTTTTTCATGTATTTGAGGTGGTAGTGGATATACATAACAATTGGAGCTGATGACATCATCGGCCCCAAGCTCGGTAACTACCTTTAATGCAAGAGCTTAATGACTTTCTTCTCTATCACCCTATAACTATAGACTACATACATTTATCGATGATCTTTTGTAAATCACAGCTCAAACACCCTTTCTTTCTATCAGAAAGCCACAATATATTTTTTAATCTGATTCTTTATTCAAAGATAATTAAACAAAGAGAATTAAACATATTTGCTATATTGTAGGTACAACATTTTAGCTAATCGTTATGACAAAATAAAAAATCAATGAATAAATTTAAAATCAATTTGGCAATATTTTTTAAACAGTCAAAATAAGACAAAAAACAAAATAAGTCTCAATGTTTTAAAATAAAAAAAATAATTAAAACTATGAGAATTCAAACTGTCAAAGCATGAAAAATTAATTCAATATAATCATAAATATCGTATTTACATGAACATCTATTCTAGTTTCGGAATGCTTGCTCCTCATCAGAAAGAGTGAGAAAAACACAGGACGAGTTCGCTCACCAACATCTATCAGGTTTATAACTTTTATTTAAAAAAAACATGTACTGTTGAGGGGCAAAATATTCTCCAAGTATATGTACACATCTTTGTTCTTGCTGTAAATATTGATATAATACTAAGTATATTGAGAATTGTATAATTTGATGATTTATTGCTGCTTACTAACGGTATATGACGAAATTGAAGAACTTATTCAAGAAACAAAGGGAAACGATGATCTTGAACTTATGGGAGATTGGAATGCAATTGTTGGAGAAGGAAAAGACGATAAAGAAGTAGGAAACTTCGGATTGGGAACGAGAAACACAAGAGGACAACAATTCGTAGATTTCTGCAGACT
>JAUYWI010101071.1:0-11526 GCA_034780595.1 Parotoplana pacifica | reverse complement strand
AGGCTGTGATTATGCCTAGCTGATGAGGCCCAACAAGGCCGAAACAGCTGTCCTGGGCTATCACTTGCGAGTAATATCTAAACAATCTATATTCAGAGATTCTTTGTTAAAACAACGCGTTATTTAATGAGAAGCATAAACAATGCTCGGTAACACTTTGACCTTGATCAGTATGTTTTGGTTATTATGTTTCGATTTTCGAAAACATGTTTGTTTTAACAACGGGATTGGTTATTTTAATTTGAAAATAGAAAGAATCTATAGAAATTAATGTTTAACACCGTCCCGTGATTGAAGAGTTTTCAATTGTTTTATTGGAGGGCAGAGGAGAAATAATCTATGTACAGTTTGCTGATGACATGACACTGCTTGCTACAAACAACGATGACCTTATGTACATGCTCACTAACACCAAAACATGCAAGTGAACCACGAGGACTCTTACTAAACAACAAGAAGACCAAAGTCATGGTAATTGATAAACACAGACTTTCTTTTGGGAGGTGAAAAGATCGAAAAGGTTAAACAATTTGTATACTTGGACTCACTTATTCACACAAGTGGAAGCGGTACTTCTGAAATCAAACGACGGTTAGTAACAGCACGCATGGTCATAATGAAGCTGAATAATGTTTGGAAGAGTAAAGGAGCTGGCATTAGGTTGAAGATTCGATTGCTCCGTGCCACAGCTTGCTTGTACAGTGGCCATGTATGAATGTGAGTCATGGACGATGACGAGGAATGATGAAGGAAGAGTAAATGCTTTTGAAATGTGAACTTACCGGAGGGTTTTGAGGTTCACTTAGACAGAAAGGAGAACCAACTACTGAGTCCTTCATACCATTAGTACTGAGATTACTCTTCGTAGGCAAATGGCTCTCAGGAAAGTGACTTTGGGCATGTGATGAGACGAGGTGGTCTTGATTAAGAAATTATTCAGGGATCAGTAGAAGGAAAAGTGCGATGAGGAAGGCCAGCAATAGCATTTAAAGAATGGAAAGATTTGCAGAGGCATCTCAATCGGTCCTGGACAGAGATAAATGACGCGCAACCATGGTGGCCACAGCATCGCAGTTTTGCGCTGAGAGAGAAAGAGATAGAGATAGTGTTATTATTTAAGTGAAAAACTGAATTTTATCTGCTTTTAAATATACAGAAACAATTATGATTTTGCCATAAAGAAGGTACTGTGTCCCAGCCCCTGTAATAGCGATTTTTAATTATTTAGTTGATACTTTTACTACACTAATTTGAAGTTTTTTTTAGAAGAAAGGGCCATTAAAATATTCGAAAATGTGTTTATAATTACTTATTTACTTCTCTCTGTTAAAGGTTGGATAGCAGTTGAAAGCGGTGCCTCGCCCTCAGTTGGCCGGTTCAATCTTACCTTGGGCGCCTTTGATCGCGCATTTCCTCAGCAAAGTGGTCAGACCATTGTGGACATGACTGTGGTCGAGATCAATGACAAAACGCCCTTCTTCTCGCCCATAGTGCTGCGACACAGCGTGACAGAGAACGTGTTGGCCAGCCAGGTCATTGTCCGCTATGCAGCCACTGATCTGGACACCAATGCCGTTCTGAAGTACGCCATCAAGACCAATGATGCTCAGGCATGGGACCCCAATGGCAAAACAGTCTCCACTAGCAGTTACGATTACACGGTGAGTTCTCTTTTTTTAAAAAGAAGGATTTTGAAAGAGTTTAGAAAACAGATATACTTTGATATATTACTCGCCAATGATAGCCCAGGACAATAGTTTCGGCCTTGTTGGGCCTCATCAGCTAGGCATAATCACAGCCTTTGTATATTTCATATCAAAACATAAAAGAGAGGAAAATTTGCAATAGTTGCATAAGAAGGGGGAAAGTAGAAGATATTCAGAAGAAACATGTTGGAAAGTCTGTTTACTTATTAAAGGGCACCCAGGCTGTCAAAGCAGGTCCCGGCCAATTATATGTTTAGAGCAATAATAAAAGAAACAGGTATACTTTGATAAACAGAAATATGCAGACCTATTCACACTGCATTTTAACACGACAAATTCACACTGAATACGGAAAATTACGCATCCAGATAAAGATCATTCATACACAGCAATTGTTTTATGATATCGTATTCCTGCAGATTAATTGCTCAAATAAAAATTAGAAATATAAACCTTTTTACAAAATAAATAATAATGGAAAGTGGTCATAGTTTTTTTTTCGATGTGACAACGCGTAAAAACTAAAATTATTTTGTTATTATATTTTTTTTACCAAAAGCTTGGTATAAGTTTTGGTGCCTCGATGATTTTTATTTAAAAAGACGCTATTTAATTGAATCCCAACGACCTTGAAGTTGGTGGTACAGAATAGAGTACAGAAAAACGGATTAATAGACGAACACGTTCTTATTAGGTTTTTGCTATTCTAGTGATAATTTTTAAAAAACGGATTTATCCGAACAATACCTTCCTAATATTAACTGTAACAAATTTAAACAATTCTTCATGCAGTTTTCCTATAAAGTACATGCTATTGAACATATATAGAAAGTATCAAACTATTGGCTGAACAATTAAACTTCCTCGGTTGCGTATTTCACAAGTAGCGTAGTTTGACCCGATAATATTATCATAGAGGCCATATTTCGCTATAAAAGTACATAATAATTAATTTTTAAATAATGCAATGTTTAGTTGTTTCTTTTATGTTAAATCTGAAACTAATTTGTAATTTTCTTGTTTTGTACTTAGCATTTGTATTTATTCATATTACAAAGGAGTTCACTTTTTTAATTTAGAAAGTTTTTTGGTGCACCCCTCTAACTACGTAACGTTGATGAACTCTCATGTTGTCGCACTGCCTACAGTACATCTCTAATCATTGATATTGTATGAGTAGAATGCAGCAAAGTTTTGGAGTTGTGTTTTTCCAAAACGTTCCTATTATGTTGACTTTTTGGCCTAAAATCTCCTTTTGCTGGTCTATGAATTGCCTAAATCATCGATGCATTTTCTTTTTCTTTTCATTAGTCATCCAATATGAAAAGTGTAACTTAATCTTCTAGGGAGAACTAATCAATTATCTTGTTTTTATTAATTGAAATGTAATTGGATTTGAAGTATCAAGTATAGGGAGGCATAGCAGAGATTCTAGAGAAATCGTTCACTCTATTACTTCTCAGTTCGTTCTAAGAATACTTCAAAACGTGAAAATATTATGCACTTTTTCCAGTCAATTTTTAAAAAATAAAATCAAAACCAATAAATAGTTGATATCTAAAAATAAGAACAGTATTCAGTACAAACCACAACAAATCCTTACACGATGTATTGTAAGTGAAAATAACAAAGTCCTAGAGTTACAAAGGGAAGTTGTCTCTCTGTGTATTTAGATAGAATTTAAATAATACACTTTTTTATTTACAAAATATCTGAAAAGAAAAGCAGATAGTCTGATAGAAGAAATTATGAAACTTTCATAAATCTTGTTAACACACTTTTCACTCAAATTATCTGTTTTTCTAATGAGTTATCTATCATTGTCTTATCGTCCATAGAACTTCTCTAAAGTTGCAACTTTCTTTACCACATTAGCAATCATGGGAAGGATGTATGTAGAGCAAATTATTGGATCTCAAGAAAAGTAGAACTCTACAGTAATTCCAAAACTGGAAATAAATATCAAGAAATAACAAATCGAACCTACTACTGATACATTTCAGAACTTAATCACGATTAACGACTCGGGTGACATTATGGTTGCAGCGGGCAAGCAGTTGGATCGCGAGAAAACAGAGGTGATCTCTCTCCCAATCTGGGTGAATGATACGATGGGTCTAACCGCTCCACAAACCGCCGTTGGAACGCTGGTCTTGACCATCACGGATGTGAATGACAACATCCCCGTATTTCAGACCAATAATTCAATGTATTCTTTGAGCATACCGGAGAATGTTAATCTTGTTGGTGAGTATAGTAGGAGAGTGATTTCTTTTAATTTCCAAGATGTAAATTGTTTTTCTTGTTCTTAAGATCGCTAAAAGTTTTAAAGCCAAAAGTTAAACTCCGCTCAGACGTGGCTGAAACATTTACGTATTTGTTTTAAACAAACAAACAATAAGTATAAATCTAATCAAACAATTATGGATTAAAAAATCGATTAAAATACAATATAAAGTCTAATTTAAAAAAAAACTTTTGCCTTGAAGGAAGTCCACCACGAGCGGCCACAAGTTTGACGGTCCAAGCACTGGACCCTGACAAAGGCGGCAGCTCCCTCACCTACGCCATTGTTCCAGCGGACGCGACCTTTGACATCGACACCGTGTCTGGCCAAATATTTGTCAAACAGTCGTTGGATAGAGAGACAACGGACAGCTACACGTTCAACGTCACTGCAACCGATGGGACAAATACTACCCAGGTAACAATTTGGGGGGAAGGGCGATCGATGACTTGACCCCTGGTAGACAGGCCTATTAGTACACACGTAGTAGATACGTGGCAAATAACTATAAAATCATAATTGTCTGTCATAAATAAATAACTTATGTTGTTATACCTATAGCAACAGTTGCTAAGTGGAAAAGTTAATTAAATGGAAGTTCACCTATAGACTTTGTTCTTGGAAATAGTTAAATAAAATATTAGCGCTAGGTTGATACATTTGCCATTAATCAAATTTTAGAAAATGAAGTTATTAATTTTTTCAATTAAAACGTTAACGGATCTTATTCCGATTTCAAGGAGTTGGCACATAATAGGGAACAGTGAAGAAAATAGTGGAATCCATTGACATGGACCTGCCACAAGGCAGAGGACAAGATTGCAAAGTAGCAACTACCGACGTCTGTCTTTTAATATTTTAGGTCAAAGTAAATGTGAAAGTGCTTGATCTCAACGACAACTACCCGAACTTCACTCAGTTTCCCTCCACGTTGGCATTTTCTGAGGGCACTGCGGTCGATACCGTTCTGACCACTGTCAGGGCCACTGACGCCGATCTGGGAGAATTTAGCAGAATCCGCTACTCTCTGACGAGTGGGCCTTCCAGTGTGTTTAGAATGAATGCCACAACAGTGAGTGTTTTATGTTCTAATTGTGGGCAATAATTTTACGAATTTTAAAAAGTGTTGTCGTTCACAATTCAATTTACCCCTTTTATAAAAGTACAAAATATATACCATAGAGTAAATATGCGCTACTATGTTGCATAAGAGTTTTTTTAAACGTGCGATATGATTTTTTTATCGGTCTGCGGTTTTGTTTGGAAATAATTGAAAACTCGATTTTTCTTTTTTAAGGCTGTCATCAATTTTTATGATGTTGGTTTCATTAGATGCGCCGTAGTCGATTTTGGTGGAGTAGTGGAGGCTCGAATGCCCTCCAGTAATAGTCAAAATGTTGGTTTTATGTCCAAATTTAGCACTAAATTGTGCACTATGTGGGTTGTTTTGTGAAATCTTATAAAGATTTGAAGGCACTATGGCGGGTGGTTTCTTAATTTTAGTTTTCTCAGTGCTATGATTTCCTATTTGGTTTGTGGTATTTCAAAATATTTGTTAAAAAAGTAAGAAGGAACATAGAAAACAAATAATAATCCAACTTTATATTGTCAATGAATGAACATAGATAAATTAGAAAACTTCATAGTTGGAACACTTTTGATTATTAATTTAACTCACTAGTTGAAACATTTAACAACTTATCATCCTATGGCCACACTATTTTTATCCCCGATTGTCCAAAGCAAAATCACAGTGAATTGATACGATTAATAATAATTTAATGTTATTGGCTATTACAATTTTTAAATAATTTTGTTTCACAGCTTTTCTGTATTAACTAACGCCTTGGTAACGCTCCATTAATGTTTTGTTTAAATTCATGGAGACTGGTTGTCCTCCCCTCATTGTGGAGTGGAGATAGCGTTTGTTTCTTTTGTTCTATAGAAAGTATAGAGATGGATATTTCTAGGATTGAAATATTTGGATCACCCCGGGTCGTTGGATGAGATTGTTCCGGAGATGTGGTTGGTGTTCAATGTTAACAAAAATATGTTTTGTCTTTTGATTTTTTTAACAGTTTCAGTCTTTCTTTACCTGTGCTGGCTCGTCTTTCTTGTAATCAGATTCTTCACCCAGAGCAAGAGGTGTCTTTAGTTGTGTTTTTGTTGCATTATCTTTCTACTTAGGAGGTGTCAAATGTTTTCTTTCGTTCATAGAAGTGTTGATAAAAATGCACTTTATTATTTTATTAGGATAAGATAGAATAAACATTTTTGAATACTGTAATAATCATAGAAATAGATCTATGGGTATATTTGTATTTTGTGTCCATCATTTTTCAGAATAGTATGTACATACATACATACATTTCTAAAGTAATGGAAAAAGAAAATTTATAATATAGGTCTACATTTAGAAAAGATAGTGAATTTACAGAAACAATTGACTTTAGTTCAGACACAAGTTAATATGAATGCAATAATTGCAGTATTATTATGACACTCAAATGCGATAATATGTAGTTCTTTTCTTTAGTCAAGGAAGTTACATATTCGTTGAACACAATATAGGTATGACGTATGTAGACACACTTAGGTAATTGCTGCCTGCTTTGGTTGTCTATCATCATAGACACATTAGCCAACATTATTCCTCACACAAATTTTTGGAGGCAATTATTTACAAAAAAGTATACTTCTATAGTGGAGATGGTATTACATTATTGTCTTCTATCTTTTAGTGTTTAAATATTATTTTAAATATTCAATGGGTGGATAATCCAACGGTGCAGATGCAAATATGATAATCACGTTATCAATTTGTTGAGATTACATTTTATCTAGCTTCTGTTCCCGATTAATTGTTCTATACTACTGTTAGTAGTTGACCAAATATACGGTGAATTAGGTAGCTACATACAGTTGAACTATCTACTACAAACAGTTGGTAATTCACCAGCAGCCTGGATAGCTCAGGGGGTAAGACACTCGCCCTACACGCCAGAGGTTCCGGGTTTGAGACCCAAAGAGGCCGAAACCGGTCTCGTAGTGGCTAATTCTGGTGAATCTAAATTGATTTGTTGTATGTAGTTCAGTTGTGGGAACACCAATTCATATCTGATTAATCATATTTTTAACAAACTAGCAGATAAAATTACTCGTAAATTTCCGTTAGTTATAAAATCGTCTTTTTAAAGTGTAGAAGACTATCCCTCTCTTCACTGTTTTATCAACATATATCGGTACTAGTAATATTCATTAAAAAGTTTTATTGGTAAAAGTATAGCGTAGTAAAGACTGTATTTTTATAACTAGCAAGTTAAGTTCTTTAGTTAATTGGAATCAGTGAAAAATAGGAAACGACAAGTGGTCCTTTGCTCCATAGCTGCTAATGTGGCAATGTTTATCGACTGGTTTAGTTTTTGAAAATGTTCTTATTTCAGGGCGAGCTCATACTGATTAAGAAGGTGGACCGGGAGACCACCTCGCAATACACCTTGACAATTGAGGCCATGGACAACCCGGACGGATTTTCGTTTCAGAGTCGAACCTCGAGGACAATGCGACTCAACGTGACCGATGTCAATGACAATGCCCCGGAATTTCAGAGTTCCTCTTATCTGTTTGATTCGATTAAGGTGAGTGACCAGCGACATATGGTTCTTCTGTGAGGTTTGTGGCTGGGTGGGTGAAGTGGGGATATGTCTTTGGACAGCAATTTAACTTCTACTTAAAAAACATTAAACTTTTAAAAACATTATTCGTTGTGTTTCAGAGTCAGGCAATGTCAACATTATCTTTCAAAATATTATATCAAAATCATGATAAATGGAGGTATCTAACATGTGAAAGCGTTTCGGCTACTACTTTAGTCTAGTTTGTCCATAGACAACCATTTAAAATTAATCTATGACAATAATTTAGGAAAATAACCAATAGTGGGTTAGCTCATATTAAAGAATGTAAAAAAACTATTTTGCTAGTAGTTTATTTGATTTTACGCATTTCCTTGTAAGAATTGATGGATACTCCGGCATCTATTTGGTTGTATCTAAACTTTCAGGAGAATTACAATGCAAGCAGGAAGATTGGTGAAGCCACGGCCATAGATATTGACGCCAAGGGGATAAATTCACAGATCGTGTACAGCCTGGCTGGAGATGCCAGAGTTCTTGACCTCTTCAAAGTGGAGACACTGACCCAACAAAGTAAGATTCAACCCACTGTTTCGGTGTGTCCAAATTGGATGCAACTGTGGCTCATCATTTGTCAAATTTATTTAAGTTTTTGTATATAATCCTGAAAAGTAACAATTTATTAAAAATTACGGCATTTATGAAAATCCCATTTCCATGAACCTAACACTAAACTCTTTTTTATTAAATGTGTATAGGCCAATTTTAAAATTACGATGTTCTTAAGAGATAGGAATTTAACATTATGTCACATTTTACATGTAATAAAAAGAACTTATGTCACGCCCGTGACACTTGAGCTTTTTCATTCAACAGTGGCTCATCATAGACCAACTAAAAAACATCAAACATTTCGGACGCGATGGGTTAATTAGAAGGGTCGGGGCTCGCGGATTAATGTCCTAGTCCTCTAATTGACATAGAATTTCTAGTATCAGTCTTGCTACTGTTTGGGCACGTTGCATATTTCTTTATATTAGAAAGGAAACCAAAATTTGGACTGAATTATTGCTTTCTGCTTTGCGTTTAACTTTTGATGGCGTTTTGTATTTGTGCGAGTTGTAGCATAGGAATTCTTCCGTATTAGATTCTTAGATTCTTTTTTACGTTTTTTCATCTCATCGTTTTCCAAATTTTATTCCAAAAAATGAAGTTAGGGTACATTGTTTCTAAGTTGATTCTTATTTTAGGTTAAGTATTTGCTTTGGTAACATATGAGATAAATAGTATTGTACTGAAAGTTCTCAGAAGTTAATTGAATTCTACTAAAAAAATATAAAATGAATATGAATAAATAGATGATTTTAGAAGTTTGTCCATAATAATCCCCAGAGTTTGTCATTTTCTTTATTTGGAAACTCTAAATTTGCCTAATGGTATTGTGTGTCAACTAGAAAACACCAAAAAGCAGATTAGGTAGTTTAATGTTTGTTCTTTATGACCTTGCTGGTCATAATATCTCTCTTTCTTTAGTAGGTGTGTTTTTTATGTAAGAAATCTCATAACTAATGTACAGAATATGAAACAATCGTAAGCTAATTCAAAAAATCAATACGCATATTTACAGTTGATTTTTGTTGTAAAATGCTGAATTTATTATTTTATACATATTTTAATTAAATTTTCGATTGTAACTTGGTATAGTAGGTGGTAGTAGGTGATAACTATTGATTCATTAAGGATATTGCTACTTACTTTTATTTCATTTGATATATTGATTGATCAATAGCTATTTATTGATTTATCAATATTCTGTTGCTGATATTGTATTTGAAAAATATATTGTATATCTGACATTATTTTTATCAGAATTTAGTTTGTCCTAGCCAATCTGATTGATATAAATGTTGCTTTCAATGTTTTATATATTTAATGCATTGTTGCTTACAGATTCGTTTTTGGTAAGAGAAGGACGGCGCAGTACTTGTGGTGAAATGTCCTATTAATATTATCAGTTTAGTATCGTACATTGCATGATTATTATGGGATCTAGGAGTACCTATATGCAAAGTCCTTCAGTTATCAGAGAATAGAATAATCGTTCTTTTAAATATCAAGTTACTTAAAAAATAAAACAAGTAACATTCTTTTATTAAATCCTATCAGTTTCTATTCTCTGGTATTTTAGATTAATTTATTAATTAATTACAAAATTTGTTGATTTTCCTACAGACGGTTGATTAGATGGTAAATATGTGGTATATAATTTTAATAAATTAAAATACTAGCATTTATACACAGATTTTCGTAAACTATTTTTTTATGCTAAATTGTTTTTATACCTGTTCTGATTTTCAGAGAATTATATCTATTTTTTAAATTAAAATTTAAGAATAAAATGTAAAATTTGTATATTGTAAAAGATTTTTTTCTTTGCAAATTAAAAAATTATTCTTTTCAGAAAACAAATGAGCAAACGTTTTGTTAGCTAATTAAAATTGCGTCGCCAAAAACAGTTTTACTTAAAAGAAACATCAAATAACTCCATTCAGTGTAATGTAATTAGGTAATTACCAGTTATAGATATAATATGATTCCACAATCAATATTTGGTGGGCGGCTAATCCATTGGATCCAAATTCACATTCATCTACAATCATTCTTTTGATCAGGGAAATGATTGTTATTGATCTCTTGGGAGTAGAAGTCTAAGTAATAATCCACAGGTGCGTATATCATTGTGTCTATTTTGTAGTGTGCATCCCCCTCGTTAAAGTATCACTGTGTATGTACTCTGGAGCCAAATGGCGGTCATAATAATGTGATGTACCCCCTACCTGGCACCTTATTGTACATAATATTTGCATGAAATTTAAAACCATCAGTCTGATTTTTGTGACTACTAAGCGTTCAACATAATTGTAACTTAACTGAAAGAAAGCCATATAGGACAGTTGATAAAAATATGATGTTAGGCAGGTAGTTAGAGCAACTTCGTTTTACTTGTTGGGAAGAAACAAAATTATGTTGGCCTAATGTATGTGTGTATAGTAATTATGCATTGCACTTTTTAGTACTTCATTGTTTAACATTTTTGCTTACCAATTTAATTATTAAATAAACTAAAATGTTACACTTTTAAACAGAGAATAAACTAGACTATGTAGAATTTTGAAACTAGCTAATTAATAGATTTTATCTGATATAAAAATTTGATGTAGCATTTAATTTTTAGACGCTTTTTATTAATTGACGCATAAGTACATGGCTTCATTTAGAAAAACAAAAAGGTATTAGTTACCTTCTGCTTAACTAAATATGTATGTAGTGCATCATGTGATAGTATTCTTTTGAAATAATATTTATATTTTTAATTTCTTAAGGTCACGAAGTGGGGGTGAGGGTGGGTATTATCTTATATCATCGAAAAAATCAATACAAAAGTTGTTATTGATTATTCAAGTTTTGACCTTTGTCATTGATTCTAAAAGAATTTGATTTACTGATTTCTTATTGGCTATCATTAGTGGTCCTATGAAAAAATAACTATATACTTTCAAGGTTAAAGTTGATTGATAATGTAAATTGTTAAAAAAGACAATATTTTGATTAAAAACATCAGATTGTAGGGTTCAACCTCCAGTGTTATTCATGACATACTACCAAAAGGGGACGTTCTTATGCTATTTTTTTATCCCTTAAAATCGTATTTTCATGTTCATCCAATTGGTCTATAATGTACTGTATTGTTTTCTGATGATACTATAAGCATATAAGAAATTGGCGTGTTCCTGCGTTCCCTCGGAAATGTTATTTTTGTTAAACATCTTACGTTAATTTTGTTACTTACATTACTTGTAAGTAGTGTAGATTTTACTAATTTTTGGTGAACGTATTA